>PNEQ01003530.1:6023-16189 GCA_003012365.1 Medauroidea extradentata | reverse complement strand
ATGTTTTTGATTAGGGCAGTAGGACGCTATGCCAAAAGCCCACCAAAAATCGTCATCGTATTATTTTGTTACGTCTTACAAAATAATACTTAAGTAGACTTTCAGTCACATTTACAATGTCTACAATTTAATTACTTTTTCAAATATTGCTTTTATATTATTCGTTATTGCTTTCCTGTGTATTGTTGCGTTTTTAAGTATAATCCTGAACACGCCCTATACAGACTGGCAGTTATTAACTAAGGGCAGACGAGTATTAATAATTGTTTTTTGTAATTTTGGATGATATTCTGTAATGAATTTTACTTTAGTTTAGCTTGTAAGAGCTTAACCACCAAGTCTGGCGGGAACGCGGGCTACCGTGTCCTCCCTCCAGACGCCATGTCAGTAGTCTTCGCCTGATCACCGGAGCGTTAAGTCGCGCGTGGAGCACGTTCCAGTCTCCCTGAGGCCCAATCTATTGGGATCAAGTCATTTTAGTTTTCAATAGTTTATCAGTAACGTACCGGAACTTTTTCTTTCTTTTTTTGCATGGCCTCAGGGATTGACACGCGGTCGGGGAGAGCTTTTTCAGCACCCGTTTAAGGATTTCACGTAATTTTTCATTGTTGGCCTCGCGCCACTTTAACCGCTTATGCCAGTGCTGCGGGCGAGAACAGTAGCGTGATACATGGTGGTCAGCTCTAGGATGAGTGACCACAATAAACCATACCTTAAGAGTCATCTGTATCTCCAACTTTCATTTCAGTAGTGGTAGTGGATGTCTCTCAACAGCATACGCAGAGGACGCTGCAGCAGCTTCGAGGGACGACGCTACTCCCTATAAACGCCGTCGGAGTCAGGACAGGAAGGCCCATGGTCGCCGACCCACTCACCCACACCAACAGGTAAAAGCCGGGCAACTTTATACTGTGACATCCCACCTGACACGATCCAGAGGAGTCAAGTGGCTTTCCCAACTAGGGGCCTTCATTCTGCACCAAGTAACTAGCATTATTCGGCGTCCATCTTCTAACATTTTCCTGCTAAAATCACATTTTCCACTATTGCTATTGTTGGCTACGCCAACCCTAAATCCAAAATTTCTCTAAACATTCTTCTTCTGGACATTGTTTTGACCTTTCGCCGCTTAAAACCGGCATCTTTATCAAATCCAAACTTCTTTCCTAAGCCCTGTGCCAGTGAAGATGCCGGAGCACTCGGAGGAAACCGGCCGTCACTGAAGTCCTTCCTACTACTGCGGACCAAGATCATCGGCCGTACAAATCGGTGAGACCTCCTACGGACGAGGGGACAGTCGTGTCGCGATGTTCAAGGTTGAGGAATTTGTGTGTCAGAATGCCGCGAGTGTGTACTGGCAGACAACAAACGGTGTCGCGGAACCATTGTGCAAGAACTGTGTGCGACCATTAATAGACAATGACCCGTTTACGTATGTCAGAGCCAACGAAGCATGCAAGTGCAGTAACATGCATGATGCAAAAGAAGTTTGTGCCGAGCTAAGGGCTATCGATCAGGACTTAAGCAACAATGCCCTAGTGCACTTGTCCAATGGTGAGCGTACACGACTCTGTGTTAAGTGCGTGAGATCCTATCAGGACAATGCCGCATCTCGGGGAAGTGAACATTGTTGTCGATGTACAGACATAGGGCCGACAATATTGCATCAGCCTACTTTCAAACAAATATTAAACAAGTGCACGTACGTCGAGTGGTGCGATGGACTGGGTGAAGTATTACTCGCGTGCCGCAAGTGCCAACTACCGTTTCACAAACAATGCCTAACAGCACGCGAAAGGCAAACTGTGAAAACAGACAGTTTTTTCGCATGTGACTGTTGTCAACCGCCGAAATCCTTTGAACGAGTTGTCACGAGACCAGCCGCGAAAACCGCGTTTACCGCGAACTCCGTGATAGCAGCATCTACCGTGTCGGATGTGTCGTTGGCAAGACTCGCGTCTTTGGTAGATGAGAACTTTACGGGGCTGTCGTGTGATGTGACATTTGGACAGTCACATGCTACCAGTACACTACAACAACAATGTGGAGCGAGCGTGCACGAACCACGTGGCAACGCAAGCGAGCGAGGTGCTCGGGAACATTGGGCCCGCCCCTCCTTCCCCTCTCCAACGCGCGCCCAGCTGGCCGCACGTGATGTCACAACACCGCGCGACCCAGAAGCGCTCTGGCCAAGGTCAAAGGAGCGGTACGCGTGTGCGGGATCACATGTGACACCTGGCAAGTTCCAGTCACTGCCGTCCTTCACGGGATTGCCGACCGAGGACCCCGCAGCTTTTCTGCTGGACTGCACGCAGCGTCTGCAGTGCTATGGATTCGGGACAGCTGACTGGCCGAGTTGCGTGGGAGGCTGTTTACAAGGTGAGGCAAAGGCATGGTGGCGAGGGATAACTCACTATGGGCAGACGTGGGACGAGTTTAGTTCCGCTTTTGAGCGCCGTTTTGGCGGTACATTCACCTCATTGCAAGCCCGCTGTAAATTGCTTATCGCAGAACAACAGGGCAATGAATCACTTTGCATGTTTGTCACCAATAAAATAAACATGTTAAAGAGGTACTATTCGGAAATGTCCACTCGAGAAATTCTAGAGGTTGTTGCCTCTACAGTTCAAGCCAAATTCAGGAGTGCTCTTGCTTCCCTGATACATGTAAGCGAGGATGATTTTCTCCGCTCAGTAGTCATTTTAGAGAAAACTGTGAATGAGGAAACACCACGGCGTGACCGTGAACGAGTGTTTCAGTCCTCAACTAACATTCAAATAAACCCAAGGTTTAATAAGGGAACAGAACGGAATGGTGAACGAACCATACCAGAAAGTAATGCTGCCAAAAGTCAGGCAAGGAACAATTTTAAAACAAACAAGTACCAAGTCGACTACACCAAACCCTCCAAACACCCATGCCACTTCTGCGAGGAGGAGGTTTACCATTGGCGTATTCATTGTCCCGATAAGGCTGCTGGCAAGCCAATGTTGCCACTGCCGGGAAACGGGAAGTCGGGGTAAGAGGGCCGGACGCTACTCTTACCCCAGGTAATGGGAATTTACCCGAACAAATACAACCAGTAAACTTACAGAATGCCAACCGTGCCCAACAGTTTTCTAATGTTCAGTGTAATAATTTGCATATTAAGGAAGTGTCAAGTGTACCTATTGTTAGTGAATCATGTCAACAAAGTGTCACTATGTCCGAAGTAAATACCGCTGAACTAAGCGCAAACAATATGTATAATAATAACAATAGTACCAACTGCAATATTTTACCACTAGCTGAATGCAAACAGACACCACAGCAGATCATGTTGAGCAACATTCAGAATATAAATCAGAGTATGCTACGAATACCAGTAGTACTGAATGGCCATAGGTGCCGTGCGCTGATAGACACCACGGTGTTTCACAATTTTGTTCGCCCTCATTTTGTGGACACTGACAAACTACAAACAGTTACCCGCACTTTCCAGTTGGCAACAAACAAACAGACGGGCGAGGCAGTGGGCGAAGCCGAAATTTCCGTTACTATCCGGGACATCACAACAATCACACGTGCTTATGTCACGTCGGAACTCAGGGAAGACTTCATCCTAGGGATACCGTGGCTAACAGAACAAAATACAGTCGTTGAGCCTGCAGCGCGCAGATTACACTTTGGGCAGTGTGAACGAAGAACAGTCTATAATCTAGATGCAAAACCGAAACAGCCAACCACACCGGTGCTGTTGGACAACCTAGATCACGATGTACCGGAGGAACTCCATGAAGTATTCCAGCGCATACTCGAGGAACGTAGAGATGTTTTTGCCGCAACAGACCCCTTGAAACGCACAGACGTGACACAGCACCGAATACCATTAACCAGTAATGAAGCAGTGTACTCACCACCACAAGGTTACCAACCACACCAATGCCGCATTATTAAGGAGCAGATCTAGGAAATGATAGCGGAGGGTGTTATTGAACCAACATACAGTAACTATAATTCAGCCATAACTTTAGCGCCTTAAAAGGATGGCTCGTGGCGTTTTTGCGTGGATTTTAGGCCGCTGAATCAGATTACCCAGAATTCACCACCATCGTACATACAGATCAATGGCGCACTAGGAGCCTTAGGGCGTGCAAAAATTCTGTAATCCCTCGATCTACGGAGCGGGTATTGGCAAGTGCCGGTGGATCCCGCAGACAGACACATGACCGCATTCACCGCACCGGACGGCAGGAGGTTTCAGTTCTGCGCAATGCCGTTTGGGCTGAAATGCGCACCTTCAACTTTTCAAAATCTGATGGTAAATGTTCTGGACAGATATATTGTGGATTTTGCTCTAGCCTACCTCAACGATGTTGTGGTCTGGTCGGAAACCTGGGAGGATTACGTACTTCACTTATCCTTAGTATTTGAGCGACTGGCCACATACGGCCTTACGTGCGCTAACCATAAGTGCCACATCGGCAAAACCTCCATCAAGTTCCTAGGCCACTTGGTAGATGAAGAGGGCAGCAGGCCTACCCCAGACCAAGTAGAGCTCATCAACAGACAAGCTATACCCCGTACACGCAAACAGTACGGTACATTTTTTGGACACATTAATTGGTTAAGAGATTTCATACAAAATTTTGCAATCATCACAGCGCCACTGACAGAGTTACTATCACCTGCCAAACCTTTCCGCTGGTCAGCCGAGCATCAGAAAAGTTTCGACACCATTAAAGAGAAATTTGCAGAGTGCCCTAAGCTTGCAAGGCACGACCCAAACCGCCATCTATACTTGCAGACTGATGCGAGCGAACTAGGTCTAGGCGCCGCCCTATACCAATACGGAGACAACGACGAAAGGCGGATCATTGACTTCAGCAGTGCCAAATTTGGGGCAGTTGAGCGTCGCTATGACGTCAATGAACGAGAATGCCTCGCGGTCGTTTGGGCCGTAAAACAATATCGCCAATTCCTCGAATATCAGCGTTTTACCCTCAGAACTGACAACCGTTGTCTCGTGTGGCTTCACGCAATGAAAGAGGCCCGGAGTAAGCTTACACGCTGGGCCCTATTGTTGCAGTCCTTCGTCTTCGAGGTACTGGGGCTGAAAACGAGCTTGCAGACTCATTGTCACGTGCCCTGCAGGACATCTTCGCACATGACGAATGAGAGTGGGACGAGATCCTGCCACCCACGAGACAAAACGAGCAGACAAAAGCAGGCGAGGTCCCTAGGTGCAACGCTGTAACGGTTACGAGCGAGTTCACGTTAGAATGTCTCAAAGAACGCGTCCTAGCTGCACAACAACAATGCCAGGAGACCTGGGGACAGATAGAGAAGTGCGGCAAGAGCGAGGTGCGACATTACCGTGTCGTCGACGGTCAGCTCCAGATTGAGTGCCCCAAATCCAAGCCGGCGTGGAAACTCTACGTGCCGACGGCTGAACGCATCAAGGTGTTAGAGTTTGCACACGAGAGTCCCTGGGCAGGACACCCGGGTGGCACACAGACACTGACTAACCTCAGACGCCATTTCCACTGGCCAGGAGCGGCTAAACAAACACGCGAGTACGTCCGCCATTGCAAGCACTGCAATCGTGTCAAGAGTCGACGTGTGGACGGACAGCAGCAACAACAGCCCCGAACACCAAAAATCCCTATGGATACAGGAGCCCTCGACCTGATGGGTCCATATCCAAAGAGCAAAGGCGGCAAGCGCTTCATACTAGTGGTAACCGACCTCTACACTAGGTGGGTGGAGGCCTATGCGATCTCTAGTGCGCGCACACCAACAATCAAGAGTGCCCTTGAGAAAGAATTCTTCAGCAGGTGGGGCTACCCACGGGTACTATAAACGGATAACGGTACTTAGTTCACGGGTCACAGGTGGCGAGACTTCTGTACCCAGTGGGGGGGTGTTACATATTACCACAGCCGCATACCATCCGCGAGCCAACCCCACAGAACGGAGGAATCAAGAAATCAAGGTGCAACTCCGATTTCCAGTCAAAGGGGACCACACGAGTTGGGCAGAACACCTACCCACCATACTGTTTACCTTGTGCACCCGTGTGAATGCAGCAAAGGGCTACTCTCCGGCAGAGATGCTGCAGGGGCGTAACCTCGCCTTACCCGGCGAAATGGCATGCTTCCCACCTGGGGAGAGCACAGCTGAGGAAAGCAGTGGCGAAAAACGAAATCGACGAAGGAGAAGGGAACAGCAAGTGCAGCTGCGACAGCGGAGGTACGCCGAACAATAGTGCCCGAATTCTGCCAAGACACCAACACTGCTTCAACCCGGTCAGAAGGTGTATGCGAGAGCGCATCCTCAGTCGACGAGTAAACAAGCGTTCTGTGCTGGGTTGGCACGTAAGTGGACCGGACCTCACACGGTTCTCAGGCCGGCTGGTAACACATGCTTCATCATCAGGGTAGGAAGATACACAAAGAAAGTCCACCGGGATGACCTACGTTTAGCGGAAGTCCAGCAATGTGAGCAGCGCGCTGATGAGGTGCCAGAACCGGGAAACACCCCGCCAGCACAGTCACCCACGTCCACTCATATCGAACAGACGTCAGCAACCCTCTCGGCGAGTGAGGAACCACTCTCACGAGAGTGTTCAGCAACAGATAACCATGGACCCTTAGAGGAACAGGCAGGGGGAAACACACCCGACGTACCCACGTTCTTGTCTTTGGATTCGCCACTATCTTCGACAACGGAGGAGACTAGTGCAGCTTATCAATCTGACGAGGGAGTCAGAAACAGACAGGAGCAGCCAACTGACCCGGGGAACGTTCAAAGCCTAGAGGAGCCCACTACTGTCACCGACGGTGACCCTCAGACAGAAGTGGAAGAGCCAGAGGTGGGACATGCAGATCCCCCCAAAGCTAGCGTAGCTGAAACCACACCTACCTTGGCCCTCCGAAGGCTACACGACAGCGTGGTCAGCGAAGCGGACGGGGAGAACAGCGACGACAGCGTCTCCAGGACGCCACCCCGTCGCACACGGCGGCAGCGACGACAAGCACGCACTACCTGCACTGGCTGTGAGGCAGTGAAGCCGGCGTGTCTACCCTCTGTTTTGCGGTCCCGCAGGAGAAACAGACGGGTCCCTCAGCTCCCTGACACGGTTTCGGATGGAGGGGCATCCAGCTCCCCCGCAGCTACGGGCGGTGAGGCACCGACGCGGTCAGCTGACCGGTCAGGTCACCTACCCACACACCACCAGGTTGCAGCAGGTGCCAACCTGGCACGCGACCACAGCGGGCACTCCACGAGTGACGTCCACAGTGAGCCAGCAGCGCAGCGGAGTCAATGTCGGCAATGCCGTCCCAGGGCGACTAACCCGGCAGCAGCATCCAGGATGGATGCATATTATCTTCGGGCTCGTGAGCAGCTCAGAGCCCCGTGTCGCTGGTACCACTAGCGGCCAAACGGTCGCCTGAGTGGGGGGCGGATGACGTGTGCAGCTGACGCCCGTTTGTCCGCTGGGCTACAGTGGCTCAGACGGCCATAGACACGTGACCGCCTCTTTCACCACGGATGCTCCATCAGCCAGGCTTCACGTCTCTGGGGACGTGAATGCCCTGCCCCGTGCCTATGGAGCTTCACCACCAGCCTCAAGGTAGCAATTTCCAGCTACGATTTTGAATGCCTGGCCAGCAATCATCTTCGTAGTAAGTGTTATTTTAATGGGAATTGCAGGGCAAGTTGTGGTAATGTTTGTGACGTGCGGGCTTAACGCGCCGCTACATAAACACGTGACAAAGTGATGAACACGAAAACTGATCCATGCTAAATTCAGGCAAACTGATATCATTTGTAGACTCTACAGATTTTCTAGAGACCTACAGGCACCATGAGAATAAACGTTCTTCTTTTTAATTTTTCTATGAGTGAGTGATGTTTTTGATTAGGGCAGTAGGACGCTATGCCAAAAGCCCAACAAAAATCGTCATCGTATTATTTTGTTACGTCTTACAAAATAATTCTTAAGTAGGCTTTCAGTCACATTTACAATGTCTACAATTTAATTACTTTTTCAAATATTGCTTTTATATTATTCGTTATTGCTTTCCTGTGTATTGTTGCGTTTTTAAGTATAATCCTGAACACGCCCTATACAGACTGGCAGTTATTAACTAAGGGCAGACGAGTATTAATAATTGTTTTTGTAATTTTGGATGATATTCTGTAATGAATTTTACTTTAGTTTAGCTTGTAAGAGCTTAACCACCAAGTCTGGCGGGAACGCGGGCTACCGTGTCCTCCCTCTAGACACCATGTCAGTAGTCTTCGCCTGATCACCGGAGCGTTAAGTCGCGCGTGGAGCACGTTCCCGTCTCCCTGAGGCCCAATCTATTGGGATCAAGTCATTTTAGTTTTCAATAGTTTATCAGTAACGTACCAGAACCTTTTCTTTTTTTGCATGGCCTCAGGGATTGACACGCGGTCGGGGAGAGCTTTTTCAGCACCCGTTTAAGGATTTCACGTAATTTTTCAT
The DNA here is from genome assembly GCA_003012365.1 of Medauroidea extradentata. Taxonomy (NCBI): domain Eukaryota; kingdom Metazoa; phylum Arthropoda; class Insecta; order Phasmatodea; family Phasmatidae; genus Medauroidea; species Medauroidea extradentata. Next base: position 7,695 of record PNEQ01003530.1, on the reverse strand, counting down.
TGTTGGCCTCGCGCCACTTTAACCGCTTACGCCAGTGCTGCGGGCGAGAACAGTAGCGTGGTACATGGTGGTCAGCTCTAGGACGAGTGACCACAATAAACCGTACCTTAAGAGTCATCTGTATCTCCAACTTTCATTTCAGTAGTGGTAGTGGATGTCTCTCAACAGCATACACCGAGGACGCTGCAGCCGCTTCGAGGGACGACGCTACTCTCTACAAACGCCGTCGGAGTCAGGACAGGAAGGTCTATGGTCGCCGACCCACTCCCCCACACCAACAGGTAAAAGCCGGGCAACATTATACTGTGACATCCAACCTGACACGACCCAGAGGCGTCAGTACTAAGTAGAAAGTTGATTAACTCCTCTATGTACAAACGCACACTCTACGTGAGGATGTGAATTCTAGCATGCACTATCGATGTTTCTACTTTTACATGTACATACGCACGTAGCTAAGTGGTGGTTGTGAATCCAGCTTCAGGGAACTAGACTCCCTAACCAGCTAACAAGTACCTCAAGAGCTTCTACCTTCACATTGGAGAAGTGCAGAGAATCCAGAGGGGCATCGCCACACGGGCAGTAGATCTGCGTCGTCATCAACCACGAGTAGTCGGCATTTCGGGTGTTGGAGAATTCCCTGCCGTCGTCTAAAAAGGAATGCTAATAAATCAAATCAAAACACACAGCGTGCTCTAGGGCGCATCTCACCCCCCTTGTCATCACACCAACACACGTCCAATGTTGCATGGTCAGGAAAACTCTAAAACACAGTTTTTAGGACTCCATACTCAAACACTAACTCTGTAGTAGAGAGGAAATGAATTTTCTTGTAATGCACCATAATGATATTTAACAAACATATCCACACAAATTAATACATTATAAATTTAGTATGTAGCAACTTGATTCTGTACAAAATTAAATGTTTATTTAATTATTTAGGCTTACTTATTTCACTATCTGCCGATTAATATTTGTTGTAAACATTATGCAGAAGCAATTCTTTAGCGCTTAAAAATACCATACTCAAGAAAATGAATTCTCAACATAACGATCAGCAGATTGGCAATCATCACACTTCGTATATTTGACGTTTGATGTAGCAAGAAAATGGCAGTGCTATTCCTGCTCTTTTAAATATCCTCACCCTTCTTCGCCCTCGGTGGCAGAAATCTCTGGTGCCCCGAACAAACGTATATAAAAAGGCGCGAAATCTTCACAGTCGTATTGTTGAATGTTGATCGTATTTGCGCATGCTAGTTGGTTTTGGACGTGTATAATTTTCTAAAACATAAAACATTTTACTCTTCAATTTTTTTGCGTGTAAATATAGAATTTGCAGTTTGTGTTGGGATAATTTAAGTACTGGTATTGATATTTTAATGTTTTTTTGTTTGTGCTTGTTATGTCATATTAATAATGCTTTACTGTATTGAAATCGTTCATAAGTAGTTTAGTTTATTACATCAATTAGATGTTTTTGTTAATGGTTCGTTTGGAATAGCTGGTCATTTTAACAGCTTCTTTTTTAATTGTTTATTTATTAATTTATTTAATGGCATCACTTTGAGCCTGTTAGTATGGCAAGAGTCATAAAACTATTGAACATCTCAATTGTACAATCAAGAACATATATATATATATATATATATATATATATATATATATA
>PNEQ01003529.1:6023-25520 GCA_003012365.1 Medauroidea extradentata | reverse complement strand
AAAAAAAAAAAAAAAAAAAAACAGCAATCTCCAAGGCTCTGAGGTGAAGCCCAATAGACGGCTTGGCCGGTGACGTCACAAGATGAGCATCGTTCCGAGCATCAGCTGTTTCTGTACAAACATTCGTCAAAATGCCATATGAATAGTGTTACTTGGCCTGGTTAACATTGTATAAATAGTACAAAAATGCATGTACGGTACTTGCAATAGCGAGTTTAGGTATCGCTATTAGAAATATATGAAGGATATTATTTCGTTTTACTCCGAATATCCCTGTAAAGAGTCTAGTCACTCGTGGTCGCTATCCATAATTTGAGCCGAGGACTAGATCACAGCCCCAGACGGCTGCTAAAATGTTTGGGCCTATAACTAAAGCATTCACTTTTTGACCATTCCCTTTCAGGATAGTGTCTGTGAACTGTAGCTAACTTCAACCCATTCGACTTTCTTAGAAGACAAGCATTAAAAAAAGTGCACTCGTAATTCCGAATTTCGACTCGGAAGGTATAAAGTAGGGCATTATTAATTTTAATAAACTATGTGAAAAATAAAGATACACCCAAATAGTCTGCAAGATGAAAGAATTGAAAAAAATAACTACTTAGCCCTACAAAACCTGACAAATAACATTGACCACTCACAACCACTGAAAGTTCCAACATTTAAATTATTCTGACTATTGTCCACGATTTCAGCAGGCCCTAATATTCCACAGCAGCTTTGCCTTGATGAAATAGGTACTGTAGGTATTGTTTTAATATCACATACATGCACACATATTATTTTTGTATTTGTCCTTTTTAAAAATTCGGTTTTGCTATCCTCCCATAGCAAGCCACAGTACATGAGCCATCGTCTCAACTCTCCAACTAACAGATCGTCTACATTTATACAGACAAACAAGGCTCCATGAACATTATTTGGTCTGAGACTTATCAAACACCGCCGAATCCATGATTTATATAAGTAATTTTCTGACTATTTAAAGAAAATAAATCGTCCACCCATTTAAACGCAGCAGTCTGTCGCGATTGTTTGTACTTTGACAGCTGATTCTACCCATGATTCAATGTGCGAATGTACCGGGCCAAGCCGTCTATTGAACGTGGTATTTTGACTCTAGATAAAATGGCGGACTCCTATTTCCGGTTGAGAAACGAGAGCGATTATGCTAATTTAAACATTATTATAGTATAATATATTACAATAATTATTGGCATTTTTTCATGTGTTTAACGGTAATATAGTGGAGCTTTAAAGTAACGGATTTTATGCGAACATAATGATGGATTTTTAACATAATGTTGGCCACTCTGCTGTTCGCCATGTTTTCTGGGGTCATAACAGCCGTTCAATTGGGCTTCACTTTGGAAGCGTTTCCGCCCCTCTATGTTTACTATATAGCTCGTTGATGTTTACAATATATTTCGTTGCCCATAACCGATACCAGCGCTCAAGCGGCAAAAATTTCCCTGCGACAGTTTTCGGTTTAAGCAAACGAAAGCGGTTGGAAAAAGTTTTTCTTACAACACACTTTATTGTATATGTGTCGTGTAGAATTACGTAGCTCATAAAGAAACCCACACGTTTTTTTTTTATCAAAATCGTTATAAACAATACTAAGTTTAAATTCTAACATAGGAAATTAAACTTGGCCCGTTCGCATACTACAATTTACCAGCTACGCCTCCTCCAGAACTTGTGTAATTTTAACTGTCACAAAATTACATTGGTGTAGTTATAGGTGGAATAAAACTCTGCGTCGACAGTATAATAAAAAATTAGAAGCTATCAGTCTGTGAAGTCGATTTGCTTGTTCATTCAATTTAATGGTAGATTTCGTAATGTCGATGAAGTCGATTTGCTTGTTCATTCGATGTAGTTCTGGTTTTCGTAATCGATATATTTGATAGCTTACGGTTTTTGTTTCAAATGTGAGATGGCGCTAGTAATATTATTGCAATCTTACCCAGCGGTGTAGAATGATTTGAACTGTAGAATAAATACTAATGTGATATACTATTTAACAATTTTGCCGTTTAAGTTTACAACGTACGGTAAATGTTTGAGATACAAATTTGAAATTGATTTGCTAAATAAAAAAAAAATAACAGGTTTTTGACAGAAAAGGAAATTTACCTACTGATTTCTACTGCAAAATAAAACTTATGAACACAGTAAAGGCCCGTTCACAATCGACATGGCGCAAGTAAAAAACATAGCATAAGAAAGTGAATATCTGTGATACGAATAGTTGCGTTCACAATGAATACTTATAAGAATGTAAAACGTCATAAGTGCTATTGGCGCGAAAATTTTCCTCCAATAACAAATTAGTTCTTTTCTTGTTGATTATTTTCTGATTGGTCAATTTCGTGGTGATTGTGTACGGACAGTTTGGCATGTTATGCTGTGTAAGTTATGTTATTTTTTTCATGTCGATTCTGAACGGGCCGTAAGATTAGACAACTGAGAAGCTTCGAGTCTTCGCAGACATTTAAGATTCAAGGAAGAATTTAAACATATACCTGCAGCTACGTACAATAATTAATTTCTGATAACACTTATGTCGTAATAGCCATGATAAAAATAGAAACGTCATATACTATTAAACTAAAATTATATATAAAATTTTATAACGTAAACAACGAAATGAATGTTCCATAGCGCCCGGATAGCTCAGTCGGTAGAGCATTAGGCTTTTAACCTAAGGGTCCAGGGTTCGAGTCCCTGTTCGGGCGATTATTTTTTATGTTCTCGATATTTGCAGCTATCATAATAGTATTCTGATAGTTGTCTTCACTCTACTCTTTAGGGTTTTCTGCAGTGTGTAACTTAGTCTGACACTATGTGATATAAATTTTTTGAATGTCAATAATTGTTTGCATAATAGCATAACATCTAACAAATTTAAACAATTTAAAACTTATGTCATCCGATGCCAATGTAGCATGTAAGACCCGTAATCTAACCGCTAATTTCATGACTTTTTATTTAAGGGTGTTCAAGTAAACAAAAAATTCTTAAATTGTTAAGAGTTTTACGCATCATCACTCATAATATATTTTCGTCCGGATCTCGGGTAAGAAACAATTAGTGACTAACTGTTAATAAAATTCTAATATAATTATGAGATTTCTAATTTAATGCCTTTTTGCATTCAATATGAAATGTCACAAATTCCAATGAAATACATTATTTTCCTGTAAAACAATCGTTTAATTCAATAAAACTGCTTAAAGAATTTTATATTGTGATTCGTTTTTATTCGATACTTCACCAAAACAAAGAATTAAGTCCTAATAACTGGTGTAAAATATACGGAAATTAAAGAATTTGCTTTATTATTTTTACGTAACGGGCATAAACATGTCAACTAAACACACAAAAAAAAAATTGCCCGAATAAATTTTCTAAACCTGAGTTTTTCAGAGTCTTTAAAAATTATTGATATATGTGGTCACGAAAATTCACTCGCTGCAGTAGATTAGGTTATTTCAGTCATGTGACCAGGTTTTGTCTGTTACCAGGATTTGATCACCCTTACGTATTCAAGATTTTAATATTAGGGAATCCATAAAAAGCCTAAAGACTTAAAACATATATTATCCACATGATGAATAGTTTGCTGAATGCTACATCCACAGTGCATTCTTTATACGTATTGTGTTTATATGCAAATATAATATTAGTTTCAGCAGTTGACCAAGAGGCAATTTAGTTGGGATTTATTTATTTATATTTATTTTATTAACCTTCTCGTATTCCCGGTGCATACCAGAATGGGAGTGGTCAACGGCCCTCGCACACACGTACATACATACATACATACATATACACACATTACTTACATATGCATGTACATACATATAAATACAATAACAATAAATACAAAACAAGGATGATTCACAGTAAAATTTTGCACACATCCATTTATAAACGAACACACACCTGTATATAAAAACAATTATAGTATAGTTATATCCATAATACAAGTAACATCATATACTTGTACAAATTTACACATTTTATTTGAACACATTTACAATTTCACCTATGTATGTACAGCCCACATAATATACTTAGAGGTAAGTTAATTTCTATTAAAGTTAGGAGACAGTAGTCAGTCTAGAAGTCATCTTTTAATTAAACTATTGAGATACAGGGGGTCAAGTACAGCGTCAAAGGCATATTTTAATAAATAGCCTTTGAAATCTTTCTAAATTTTCTATAACATTAAGGCCGGTTTCACCAACCTCTGTAAAGGACGTTGGCCCCGTAAAAATTCAAAATTTTATATTTGTGCCAAACACTGTTCAACTTTTACACATAAGATAACATGTCATTTCTCCAAAGAAAAAAAATTAAGCCCCATAGTTCTGGCATAATTACATATCAAAGTCACAAAATGTCAGTTGCGGTGTAGCCAAAATAACAAAAAAAAAATTAACTTGCAGAAAAAAGATAATTCATATTGATACTTAATGATGCGAGCTACTTCAAGACACTTTTGTAAACACAAAGCGATACAGTTTTGTATTTTTTAAAAATTGATGAAAATGAGTAAAAGTTTGCATAACTTAGACTTTTGGCTCATACGGCAATTTTCAAAATTAACTTTTGTCAAACATGTCATGAAATGCAAAGACACGCTGACTTTCAGTTCCTGTAAATTTGAATTCATTGGTTAATTACTTTTGTTTGATTTTGGCTACACAGCAATATCCATTTTGTGACTTTGGTGAGCGATTATGCCAAAACTATGGGGCCTATTTTTTTTATTTGGGGGATTTTGACGCGTAAAATTCTCGTTAACAAATTATATATGCTTAACAGAGAGGTTGGTAATATCGGGTCGTAAGATTGCGTTGTCGATAAATAAATGCTGAAAACATCAATTTATTTCTACGTTTTTTCGAAGCCAATTTGGATAAAATACTCAATGACAATCCTAGATAATGATATTTGCCAACTTTATCAGTAAATATTTATCCAGAATTAATAATTCGTTACGCGTGATCTCTTGCGCCGCAGTAAATGCACGAGGTTCCGACGTCAGAAATTGTGCCTCAGAAGTTCGTAACACAGAAAACAATTTTGTTTAAAACGTTGGCTAAAACTATTGTCTATGATTGCTATTGTTTAATTTTCTCAAATTGGCTTCAAGAAACCTACAGTTATAGATTAATGCTTTTAGCGTTGAATTATGTACCACGCCCTCTTAAAATGTTATTTGGTAACATATTTACTAACACGATTCCTTTATAATGGGGGCTTCCTTCAAATTATGATGTTTTATGTGATATGATACGTAAATTATTTTGGCTTTTAGTGTTGTAGTTGTGAGCATTACAGTTTAATACTATATAGTGTTATGCTTAACATACAATACAGTGTCGTAAACATACAATACTGTGTCGTATGCAGAGACGTATTTTATTTTTTTCTTAATTATTCTCAATTTTTTTTCTGGAGCTTGAAGACTTTGACCCAATTTGGTGAATTTCCAAAAAAAAAAAAAAAAAAAAAAATGCCGTACTCTAGAATGGATAGTACAGTTGAGAAATATGAGTTAACTACGTCCAGGCCGCAATTCTTTTTAAGTTCATTTATAGCAAACACACGGAACTTAGCTTCTTCGATAGTTCTTTTATATTGTTCTAGCTGGTTCCCGCAACTTCGTTTGCGGGTTTTTCAATTTAATGCGATAGTATTTCTGAGTGAGTGAGAGATCTTTGGTCAGCGTTTAAGGGGTATTGATCCCTACCACCTTGGATTTATCTGTTTCTTCTCGATAACTTCTGTTCCAGTAGATGTATCAAAATTTTTGTCACGACAAGGCATAGATGCAAACTTAATCGATTTTCTGTAATTGCTGGAACCATAATATATTCATTATTTTGCAACGGGAAACAGCTGAAAAGGTAAAATTGCTCTATTTACGGGAGCGACTACAGAGGCCGGAACATAACAGAGGCAATGCCATATGGATTCCAAAAAGTGAATGAAACAATAAACTATGCCTTGTCAGCGTGAAAAAAGTAAAACAATGTGTGTATTCCCTGATTTATAAGAAAAACCGTAAAACCGATCTGACGGGGATCAATTCCCCTTAACACCGAGGTATTCAACGCTGGTGACGGGTGACATGAGGTGAGTATGTAGAGGCGCCGGAATGAAAGGGCGGGGGAAACGGGAGTTCCCCAAGAAAACCCGGCGACCAACGCATCGTCCGGCATGATTCCCATATGCGAAAATCAGGGACCGACCCCGCTGGGAATCGAAACCGGATCGTCTTGGTGTGAGGCGAGAGATCTGCCCCACATCCACCGCGGCCCCCAATAGTATTTTTGGGAAAAAAAAGTTTTTAAAAGTGCTAAATGGGGCAAAGATTATGTTAATGATCATTAACGTCCGCTTTAGAAACATTTCGAAGATGAAAATTATTCCACTTTTTTTTTGTATCCTGTTCTGGTGCTGTACCCCGTTTTGCCTCCCACCTCCCCCGAACTATAATTCGTTTTGGTAGAAACCAATTTTTTTATAAATAAAATTTTTGGGGCACGCCTATTTGCCCCTATACCCCATTCTGACCCACCTCCCTCCAAAAGTTTGTATTTTTTCAGTTTAAAACTTTGTGTACGCACGCACAACAATTCACCAAAGTTTTATAGGTAGGTAGTTTTTTACTAATTTTTTCGGGTGTCTCATTCTGCCCCTCTACCTCGTTTTAATTAGTTTTGCCCTCCTGCTTAAAAATATAGCTCAAAACACTCTCAGAAGTTTATTTGCTCACTACATTTTTTTTTGGATATTCTGTTCTGTCCCTCTATCTCGTTTTGCCTTCCCCCGCCCATTTTTTTTGCACAAATGTCACCGCAGTTGGATGATTGGTATAGAACTGCATAGAAGACGAACAAGCAATCATGTTTAGGAAGTAAGCTAGCAGTCCGCAACCGGCATTGCTCGCGTGTATTACTTGTAACAGCGAGTATTTACTTCAATTGAAGGACCTCTTTGTACGCCAGATTAGTAGCTCGGCCATCAGGTGTTAGGATAACTAAGCTGCAGGTTGAGCTTACTCTGCAGCTGGCTACACGTAGCTAGCTATAGCTGCTCTGTGAAAAAACTGCCTTTAATATATCCCTGCCAATCTTAACAGCTGTCCCGGGCCTTATTTATAGTCATAGCAAAGCAGACCTTGAATATGAGAGAGTATTTGAATGGCATAAGTAGTATACGTAGTATGACGAATTTTTATGATGACAGTGCCCTCAATAAGTACAGTATCAATCAAATTAAAAATAAATAATATATCCAGTCACTGGGCACATACTGGTTGTACAACCATTTGTATAGGTATAACTGCAGAATGTAAACTTCCCTATAAATTACTTCTCTAATGCCGTACTTGCTTTTTTAGGTAGTAATGCTTTGATAGATTTACAAAGATACAAAGACCCCCCCCCTCCCTCCAACCAGGTATTTGAGAGTTATTTTTTCATAATAAAATTTGAGCTAATTATTTTTCGTATTTACGTGAACATCATTCTGAACCAAAATATATCTCACTATCTCAACTGGTTGGGTAGATATCATGGGTTGAATGAAAACATGGTTTTAGCTATCGAACTTTGCAAAATTTTACCATCAAGGGTAAAAATTTGTATTAGTATCCAACTGGGGTGAATATTACGGCGACAAACCATTGAGTTCAATTGTAATAGACGGTTCATTAAAAAACTTTTTTTAATTTTTTGCAGATATAAAAGTTCGGATTTAGAAAATTTCTGAAATATGTTTACGGGTATTTATGTATTCATCATCATGAAACAAAAAGCAACTTTATACATCTCGAAGAGTTCTATAGCACTCATGGATTTATCTAAAACATATTCCGTGTCATTTTACCCCCTTAAGGTTCGAACTTCAAAAATAACTTTACAGACAATTAAGACTATTGTATGGGCGTCAAATTTAAGTGGAAGCCGTGAAGATAGCCCGTTGTGTGTGTGTGTGTATATATATATATATATATATATATATAAAACTGAATGAAAACCCCTTTCATCCCATTCCATAATTTTTACCCCCTTAGATATCAAATTTCGAAAAATCAACAAACTATATTTCAAGTATTTAAGTAAGCATTAATCTTAAGCGAAAATCGCGTCAATATCAAAAAATTCGTTGAGATTGATGTAGACCCATATCAATCACAAATAGAATTTTTTACATCTTTGGAGTATAATTTGGGAAATATCCTGAAATATAGTTCGGCCATTACGTAAACATCATTCTGAAGCAAAGAGCATTTCGATATCTCGACTGGTTAGATAGTTACGGAAGAATAATCGAAAATGCATTTCAAGTCTTTTCACCCCCTTAATTAAAGTATTCGGAACGTCTTGAAGTCCTATGTTATTTATTTTTATACGTATCTAATTGAAGTGAAAATCACGACGATAGCCCATTGGGTTTGAGCTGTACAGACGATTAATAAAAACACTGTAATAGTCTCCTCCATAAGGATGATGTATGATGAGAACTATTTCTTTTATTTAAGATTTTGTGTAGGACCTACTTATCTGGGACCATACCTTGAAACTTACCAAATTGCAGTTACAACTGAAAACTCTCATTAAAGAAAAATAACAAGTGTAGACTTAGAATAGACTATTTAATAAAAGGAAATTAATTGAATTTACTCCGTGAAGCAGATGCATAGGAAATAGATTGAAAATTATAATTAAAGCTAAACCTCTCACTAAATAGCCGAACCATGACGACAAACATATTCAAATTAAGTTCTCAGCTGTTGAAAGTTGGGATTCGAGCTCAGTATTAAAATCAAGTTTTGCTCCTGGCTACCATAAACAAAATATCAAGAGAATAGTGCTCAGCGGTAGAATAAAACTCATAATCCAGACCTCTGGTTCTGTTCGGTCCTCACAAACTTAGGCATTTACTGACCTCTTTAACATTTTGAAAATTTGTAGGTTCAAAGGTGAATGAATTAGACGTATGCACAAAAAACATATCAACTTTGGTGACCCGTTGAATAGAATTATACACGGAAAGTTACAGTCATAATTACGTGTTTCATCCCTCGACGCCTTGAGGTTCACCAAAAATCAAATGCTAAGCCTATAAATTACGTAGTTGCCTCTTCTTAAAACGGCAGAACTTAACTACACATCGTTTAAAGAACCTAGACGCTTCCCTAGGCGTCACTAAACTTAGGTAGACGGCAGACAAAGCTTCCTCGTAACATCAAAATCTGCCGTACGTCCATCTTCTAGGCTTGTCGAAGGGAATCTATTTTTTTTTTTTTTCGAATACTAGATTCTCAAACCAACGAGGTGTGTAACCTAGAGCGCTTTCTCATAGAAGTCCTCAGCATAAACAAATCAGGATTAAAATAAAATAAAATTTAGCATGACACAAGATTGTGAGTGAGAGGTTTCCTAACTACAAAAACAGCGACATAATTAACTAGCTAAAATTACGTCGGAGAACCTGTAATATCATTACAACACATTTCTCCCTTTTTACTTTTTGCAAGTCGAATTTCGAAAAATCGAAGAACAACTTTTTGGTTCACGTCACCATCATTTTGAAGTAAAAAGCAACTCTGTATCACGAAGGGTTCGATAGACATCGGTAGTTAATCGAAAACAAAACACATTTCGGGTCATTTCACCCCCTTAAAGGTTGAATTTCGAAAAACCCTTAAATTGGCTAATATGCCGTTTTATGATTGACCAATTGCCCCTTTTCACCCCCTTAAGGGAGGAATTTCGAAAAATCCCTTCTTTGTGCTTGCCTACGACCTAAAGAGAACCCACAAAAGCATTTTCACATTTCTAGGTCCAGCGGTTTGAACTGCAGTTGTTTTTTATTGCCACGAGCACTTACTACATTGTCAACAAAGCTATATGTTGCTTTTTCTGTCGATTTTCCCTTAAAAAATACCACACTGATTTTGTACTATTCAGTTGTTTTTCTCTGGTAATTGTGTTAGTTTTTTGGAGTTGATGGTTTCTAGTATCTTTGAGAAAGATGATAATACAGCTACTGGTCTGTAATTGTTCATATTAGTTTCATCTGCCTTTTTAAATGTTGGAGCAATTTTCGTCCATTTAGAACATGGGTAACTTACCTGGGGTAATATTCTAAATACCAAAAACTCGGAATTTTGGTTGACCTACCCTACACTCGTGAATTTTCATAAGCGCCTCGTGGTATTGGATATGCCAAACATGAGGGCATTTTTTACTTATTAATTTTATTTATGCTTTGTTATTTTTAATCTACTCGCTGATTTTTATTGAATCACCTGCCACAATGGCAGAAAATATATAATTTAAAAATTTGTTTATCTTCTACTACATTCGTAATGGCAAGCGCAAAGCACGTAAGTGGTACAATTAGAACACCCGCAGAGAAACAGCACAGACATCCATTCAACATTTTCACATAACAGCAACGGTTTACAAAATAAAATTGTGTAGTCTCAAATAAAAATGGTAATACTTAAATTAAAAAGTTGAAAAAAAATTACACTAAACGACCCTTAAAAAGTAAAAATTGATAGTTTCAAATTATTGTTGGTACTTAAATGCGTCGGAAGAACGCTGAATAAACAAAAATGTACGGTATTGAAACAGAATGCAACAAAACGAGACCTAATCCATAAAATGACGCATCAATAACAAAAATTGAATTTAAATGTTTACTAATTTAAGATTTGGGCTTTCCTTTTCGAATTTTCAGAGATGCACACAGAATACTGACGAGTTGCGCAGTTAATTTTTCTGTTTCATGTGTTTGCTCATTTAAACTAGGTACAAATTTTGTTTGCTTAGCGGCCCTCGATCCCGACATATTTTAAGGGTCAACAATAATTTGAAACTATTATTTTGTACTTTTTAAGGGATCGTATTTATGTGTCTGTTTTTTAATATTTAATTTAAGTGTTATTTGTAGTTTATTAAACTTTGATACTTATAATATTATTGCAAATATCAAATGAAATATATAATTTTATACAATTTAAAGACAGGCGTCAAACTTATTATAAACTGTTTAATTTTCCCTTTTGACTTTCCTACTTGACATTCATATTTGGTCGTCGTACGATTTTTGGTAATAATGCTTCTTTTTACACTAATCAAAATTTATTTTTAAGTTTCAGGCACGCCATAGAGGAATAAAAATATGAACGTATAATAAATACTCCATTATATATCTATGGAATTCTGGGGTCGCTGTTGGCGCAGTGGCAAGAACGCTTGCCTCCTACCAAGTCGAACTGGGTCCGATTCCTGGTTGCATGTGGGAATGGTGCCGGACGATGCCGCTGGTCGGCGCGTTTTCTCGGGGATCTCTCCCTCTTCATTCCGGCGCTGCTCCATACCTCATGTCACCCCTCAACAGCGCTGAAGACCTAAGTCTCTTCAATCAGTCTATGGAAGTCTCACACCAATTCGGGAAAGAGTAATAACTGTTTAACAGCTGGACATATTTCCATCAAAATAGCTAAGAGCCATCCTGATGATGCTAAGTTTTCAATTAAAAAAAAAAGCACTAAATTCGGTATATTCGTTTGGGAGCTACGAAGCCACAGACACATCACAGACAGACCGACATAGCCGCCAAACTTATGACACCCCCTGTTTGTGATACATATTTTTTAAATGGTTTTATTTTAAAGTGTTTGCAACTCATTCTGTTAGATCTATGGCAATGTTCAACTTTTTAATTTCTCTATGAGTACAAATAAACACATCATGGCTGATTGGGAATTATTTGTTTGTTCTTAACACCCCTCCTTTTTTTGGTAGGGGGTTAAAAACGGATGTTACGCGAAATATTTCACGATCTTCATACATACTTGAATCTGACACCAACTACTAACGATAAACTACCTACCTGCGATTGAAATGTGTTGGAGTGTGTTGCGATTGATCCTTTCTTGATGAAACTACTTAGGGTGCACTGTGCATTACTTTTCCTATCTATGAAAAGAACACGTACTTCGAACTATGTCCCTATATAAGTTAATAAAAAACAGCACTCTTATTATAAACATGGTTTTCGGAGCCCTTGAAACAGTAAAAAACTGAATTTTCAAACGGTATGTGGTAAATTCCAACCAAAACATGTTGGACTTGAGACGCAAATAAAATATAATAGTCACCGCTCAGAGTATGATAGAAATAAGAATAATAGTAAAGAACTACATGCCATTTTAGCATTGAGATGACACAAATCAGAACAGCGGCAGATTTAGCGTTTCATCGATTGTGCACAACGATCTCTCTCTTTCTTTCTCTCTTTCTCTCTCTCTCTCTCTAACACACACATATATACACGCGCACACAGTTGCCTATTTTTATTGAATAAATTAAAACTACGCTTTACTATTTTACAATGAAAAATTAGTCAAATCCGAAGTCTTCTTCTATAAAATATTTACACGTCGTTCGTGAACTACAGGTACAGACGCAGTGAGGTGATTCATTATGCAAAATTGAAAAATGAAATATATATATATGCGTATGTATGTATATAGTACCTAGGTTTAATATTTAGGGAGTAATGAGCCTTTGTATATCTAGTTTTAGAACAGTATACTATTAAAATATCGGAAACCGAATTATGTAAAACGACAATACTCTAAACATTGATTTATGTTATTAGGGTCTTCAAACCCACATAAAATGCTGGTTGATACCTTCAATCGTTACTAAAATAACAGGGGTAGCCACCCTCTAAATGGATTTTATCTTTTCTACCGTCGAGATATTGGAACATTTGAAGATGATTTATTGAGTAATTAATGATTTGTAACAAAAATTGTCCTCTTATTGCAACTGTCTGGGAGATTCAGTTGTTAAAATGCATGCATATCTGTGGCTGCAGCGATATACAACAGGAGAGCATAGGCAATACTGCGTATAAGTGTTTTGATGTGCTCACTGCACAGGCTATGGTGGGAAATCCCTGTAAACAACATTATACACACTTCATTAAGTTCACGATACCATATCAACAGGTACAGATGCCGTGAGGTGATTCTCTATCCAAAATAGAGTAGAAAATATTTCATACGAAGTGCGAACAATGTCGTACAGTAACGCGTAAGGGAGTTATCCACCATTACAAATCGACTTTATAAAATATTTTAACTGAAATTAATAAAACATACTGGGCCTTAACAAAATATTTTGTGAATGGTGATGTTACTTTACATTGATCTTAAGCTGTTGCAAAACTGTTGTGTGAGTATAAACATTCTCTACAGCAAGAACAAAGGTATTTTCCTACCAATATGTGTAGCACTTGGATATTTGTTATTGTTTTTCAAATGTAATACACATACATAATACATGTCACCTTCATAGAACACTTTAGTGCGAACTGTTTGAGAGGATTACCATAAGAGGTGCACTTCGTTGCCTGCCAGGTATGCAACCCGCGTTGCAAGGCTGGTCATACGTCAACGGTTTAGTTGCTATGTGTGAATGCGGGTTACGCGATAGGACAGTAGTATGTTTGCACAAAACGTATCTTGCAAACAATCCACGTGCAGGCATTTTACAGTAACTGTTCAAAACGGCGACCACCTACTTTACTACACAACTGACAGCGACGAACAATCGATTGGCTGACGCGATCAAACATGTACGGGGTGTTGCGAATGGTAGTACAAGCATCAGAAATCCGTGCACTAAGTTCAGCTACTGTGTTGATCGGGTCTTGTATACCAACGTTAAGTGATGACCCTACAGAAAGAAATCAGGTGGCGTCAGGTCTGGGGAGTGTGGTGGCCATTTTACAGATCCGCCTCTGCCTATCCATCGCTCACCAATTGTGGCGGTAAGGTGATGACGAACTTCCAAACTGAAGTGTGCACGAGCTACGACGTGCTGGTACCACATAAGCTAGTGTGGTTGTAAATTCACGTCCTTCAACAGAATTGGCAGCATGTCCTCTAAAAACTGTCGATAAAGGCGGCCAGTCAAACGCGCCGACAAAAAGTACGGTCCAATTAGGTTGTCGCTGACTATGCCATTAACAGCAAATGTCACTTGATGGCGGTGTTCAACCATTGCATGTGGGTTGATGTCATTCCATACGTGACTGTTTCGACAGTTGAGAACACCATTGCCTGTAAAAGAAGCCACGTCGGTCCACAAAATGCTGCGAGGACAGCCAGTTTCTTCTGCGTACTGATGCAGATACTAGCGAGCGAAATTGACTCATAGCTGAAAATCAGCTGGTTGTAATGCTTGCACCTTGTCGCCATGAAACGGGTGTAGCTGTTGTTCCTCCACACACTTTTGAGGTTTGCATACATTATGAGAGCGATTCCACGTTTGCCACTTGATGGCGAATCGACAATGCGTTCAGATACCTCCTCCATAAACCTAGCTGCTCCGACGTTGCGCCTCACGCCGGTGTCATACCTGTTCGCTGTAAATGTTCCAGTTTTGCGTAACCGTCTACCTACAGACGAGAACATCTAATGGCCTTGAAAATGTCTGTTTTGAAATGTCTGTGCATACAGACGCTGAGATCCTCTTGCGTTACCTCCAGCAGCACAATACATGATATTCATATCTGCCATGTCTCCGTACGTGTACTGTCTCTCCACGTTGGGCACCGACAGTGCAATGCTATACCCTGGCACACATGCTAGTAACAGTCTCGTATGACCAGCCTTGCAAAGCGGGTTGCATACCTAGCAGGCATCAAAGTGCACCTTTTATGATTATCCTCTCAAACAGTTCGCAGTAAAGTGTTCTATGAAGGTGACATGTATTATGTATGTGTATTACATCTTTGAAAAACAGTAACAAATATCCAAGTGTTACACACACATTGGTAAAAATATAACCACCCCCCCCCCCGCCCATTTTGTTCCCGATGTAGGGAATGTTTGTACTCACACAGTAGCCTAGTATCTCCCTTACGAGTTACTGTACGACATTGTTCGTATGTAATGTTTTCTACCCTATTTCGGATACAGAACTACTTCATGACAATGTTGTTTACAATGATTGTCCACAATAATCTGTGAAAAAGTTTAGAGTATTGTCGTTTTACATAATTCTTTTTCCGAAATTTATTAAAAACATAGGGTTTTACAACTCGATATTCAGGGGCTCGTTACTCCTTTACATTTTCTACTTTATTTTACATAAGGAAACCCCTCACTGCGACTGTGCCTGTAGTTCAGGTACATCTCAACATCTCACACACACACACACACACACACACACACACACATATATATATATATATATATATATATATATATATATATATATATATATATATATATATATATATATAACATTAGGAGAAATACACGTGAAATAAACGTTTAGCAGATATTGTCATATATTACGCTGTCATAATCAACAAAACATTCATTTATATAATTTGTTTCTACTTTTTATGACGGACCTGATGTGAAAATCAAGCAAAGCATTTTTGTGACTATTATAATACGTGTTTAGAAAACGGTATTAGATTTTTTTTAACAAGTGCAAAATATTCTAAAAAAAAAGTACACGTATTTTCTAACAATAACAAATAGTATGTCTTATTTATAGCTTGTTTTAAACATGGTTTAAACAATAATTATATTTGTATCGACGTAGTAAAATCGTCTATCATAGTTTAAAAGAAACAGTAGAAAACTATTCTTATATTTATAATAAATAGTGTTCTGTCTACGAAATTCAAAGAAATTAAAATTTTTCAGTAAAAGGCAGGGTAAGAATTTTGATGGCATGAAGCAGGGACAAAAAAAAAATTATGAGAGGGAATTCCCCGGCATCCTCCCAACCATGGACCTGCTGAACTTCATTAAATATATTTTTTACGGTTACATGCAGCTTGTGGGAGATAGATGTATAGCCATGGAAGGGGGGAGAGGAAAGAAGTTGTTCGAGTGGATAATGAGTCAGAGGGGAAGAGTGGGAATGTGTCAAAGATAGTGTTGTGTAATTGGAAAGACAGAGTGGCGAGAGAAGTCGCAACGACTCACGTACGTCGCACAAAAAATTGAAGGGTATAGACGAGGAGAGCGTATATTGCCACGAACGGCCGGCAGCCACGTTAATCAAAAGACCTTAGAGATAACTTGGATGTCTACGGGACACGCTTCTGGTTCTCCAGAGTCTGCGCACAATACGACGTGGTTCACTGGCGTGAGAACTCTCGCAGTTTCGCTCACAGTCCAGAGTTCTGTGACGTGTTCTAGACAGCTTACATCGCCGCGTCGCTACCATGTCTTCGCTCCAGCCCGACCACCAGGTCATCATAGTCTTCTTCAAGGTAAGCAGTGTTCCCTCATCTCACTGCAGTAGATAAAATCATTACATATCGTGATATATGAGTGAGTGAAGAGGTTTCGTTCAGCACTTAACACCTAGGTCTTTATAGCGCTGGTGAGGGATAACATGATGTGACTATGGAGCAGCGCTGGAACGAAGGTGTGACGGAAACCGGATATACGCTAGAAAACCCGCAGACCAGAGGCAATGCCCAGTGAAAATCCGGGGAAATACCCCGCCGGGAATCGAACCCGGATCGCTTTGGTGGGGGGCGAGTGTTCTAACCACTGCGCCAATTGCAACCCCGATGGTAATTTATTGTAGGGTAAACTTGACTGTTTACTAGTTTTCAACGTACGCAGCTGTCGTCAGGACGAGAAACTGTTACCCTATTTGACAAAGCCAATGAGAATTCTGCTAGTCTAATTGCCATATGTTGAAAATAACTACGTACCGGATATAATGTTCCACGTTTGATACGCGGAAACAAGGGAGCAATAAGGGCCAGACTGCTACGCTCGACGATAACCACATCGCCTCGACATTCATGAACGCTAAACTGGCGTGCAGAATTTTCGTACTGGTCTTTTTCAGTTAAACTTTAAACGATGACCTTATAAATTTTTGTGGATTTTTTGTTGTAAAACCACTGCAGGCATTTAGTTACGTGTCTTATGAAACCGGGTGGTAATTTTTTAGCCACAACAGTTTAAAATTAATTTTTACTAGCCAGTGTTTGATGTTACGATACTGTCGTAGATATACGTTTCGGGAATACGTTTAAAAGTTTAAGGAACAGGCGTGAACGTGACACACCCACAACACCAAGTACATAGATTGTGAATTTAAATTACGACAGTTGTTATACTCACATATTATTGTTATTACTTCACATGTAACGAACGATATGAGGTTTTTATTCTGAACATAGAACAGAACAATTCATTAATTACGATTTACAAGTCAACATTGTAAGGTGTCTGTTATACACTAAATATGGAGTGACAGAAAACACATACTACATATTTTAACCTGCAAATTTATCACAAATAAAATCATATATGAACTTCCCATAAACTCTGACACATATTTCACGGAACCACATGTCACAGTCTCTGTATTAAAAAGTGCCCTTTAGTATTTTTAGTTTTGCTGCCAGTTACGATATAAGAAATTAATTTCTGAAAGGACAGCACCAGTAGCAAGCTATTTACTTTTCCTTGACGCAGAGACACAAAATTTTAATTTGTAACATATAAATGTGTTTCTGTCAAACAATTCAATTAATTCTTCCATTTTGAAATTGAACTTTTCTAGTAGGTTAAACTATAACATTAGTTGACAGATTTTGTGTATTTAAATCAGGCAAAACAAATACCTAAAAGGCTGAAATTTTTTCCTCATCATCTTCCTAATTATTTATCACTAACTTAATTATTACCAAATATAACATTTCATAGGCTATTTGATACCGAAGATCATATTTCAATTCTGCTCATAGGTCTAGTTTTCTATGTAATTCATTTGAGATGATGGTTATACGTCCTTAATTTTCACTCGTGGGAAGCATGGCGGATGTTACAATTCTCTAATGGTTTTCTCACGGTTCTCTCATTTCCCCACTGCTCCTACTTCACGTCGTTTCACCCGCACCGGCGTTGAAGAAATGTACTGTAATGTGCCACTTAAAAATTTGTTACTCTCACTACTTGAATGTGTGTAGTTTATATATACCTACGTACCCAATATAAAATCAAAATATAGTAAGCAGTGCCATAGTAATGGAATCAATTAGTTTGAATTTAACATCAGAGAAAAATGGTCGAATCCGGGGTAAAATGAGCACTTGTGACTGCGAGTGATTACAAATCAACCTGTTGTAAAATACAAGGGTGTAATATATTTGAAATAAACTATACCTCATTCTTGCTCTATGCATATCGAACAATATACTGTACAACACCACGTCAAACGAGACCTGCTAAAAATAAACGTTATAGGCTTTTAAAATCTTACCTCTCTCTTAGCTAATTATTGCAGAAATGAACGTGGAAAACAAACAAGTGCTAGACAAGCACACTCCAGTAACTCGAACGTCAGGTACCGGCTGCTATCATCTATACAAGCTTAGTTAGAGCTTGCTCTGTGTGCTGAAGGTCAGACAGCCAATGAATGATTCAGTTGTGTCAACTGTAGGAACAAAATTACATTTTGGTGGCCGTTTTGCCCCAGGGGCCGTTTAACACTGCCTGGAAGGGCAACATGTGTAATAGGCCTAATAATAATATACCCAGGTTGTAATCGATAAGTATTTACAACTATACACAGCAGTGTAGAGGACGCTGAGATGAGCAATTTGATATACGACCCTTGTACAGTTTACGGAGCCGGGAAATATTGGAAAAGCGCTGAAGAAGTTTGTATTATAAATACGCCGGGCGCGTCGTTTGCGCCGGCAGATCCGAGCTATGAGTCCGGCGTTAATCGGCCCGTAGGTCAGTCAGCTGCAGCTAGTTTAATCAGATCTCAGATCCTTCCAGAATCGTAATTGCGTTACATTGAAATGTTTATTGTGTGAAACACACTGTCTGTTTTACATTAAACCAGTTACGTACGTTACTACAAAATTGCGTATTTTTTTATCTGGAATTTTCTTTTACATATTCGATTATTGTATAGATGGTTCGTTATTGTGCATTATTTTGTGAGTGTTTTAATGGTAAAGCAAGCGTGTGTCTGACTCAAAGCAATTATTACAGTGTTTGACTAGTGTCGTATTAACGGTTCAAGACAGATCTCATCTTCGATGTAAAGAGCTCCAGCGACCAGCAGGGCGATCCAAACTGGACCCATAGCTCGGATCTGTCGGCGCAAACGACGCGACCCACATATTTCTAACACAAACCTCTGTAACGGTTTTCGGATATTTCCTGACTCCGTGGACCGATATAGGGTGAAAGCCCCTAATTTGGTGATATACCTAAGTTGGTGGTACTTTTTTGAACGCCATGTATTCATCTTAGGTATACCACAAAAAGTTCCGTACTCCGGCAACAGATAGCGCAGCATGTCTACTTTGCCGCTAGGTACGCAACTTCGCCATTGAGTCACGGGAATGAGCAGTACAAAACGGAAAGTGATTGCG
>PNEQ01003528.1:13757-48344 GCA_003012365.1 Medauroidea extradentata | reverse complement strand
CATAGGATTTTGAAATATGTTAACCTTATTAAGGATTGTTTTGGTAATAAACTTTATATTTCATGTTTTAAAAATGTTCTAAAAGGATAGGGTTGGAGAATTTTTCATGAAAAAAATGCCGCGTGCAGTTTACGTGAAATTAATTATTTTTGAAATGTTTTACTAATTCTAATTTTGAAAAGTTGGCAAGTATGCTATAGGTTGTTTGGGATAAACTGAGAACTAAATATTTAACCTCTGAATTGCGGTCATATTACCAATGTCGTATTTAACACCCGTCCTTCTTTAACACCAACCTTATTCTGAACACCAGAAATTAAAAATATAAAATATGGCATAGAAAACTTATGTTAATGTATTAACGTCATACCTGAAGCATCAAAACAAAGATTTGAGTCATTCAAATTATTTTCATGAATTTACATCTTTCACACATAAATCACGTCCCGGGAGTATGAAAGTACTTCTTTGTCTCGGAAGCAATCAAAACCTTTATAATTAAAATTGTCTTGTGTATAACAACCTTCAAGTTAGATTTTTTTTGTAAAAAAAATGTTTTACACTTAGAGTGTTTGTCTTACTCCTTGTATAGTTGGCAGAATATTACTGAGTGTAGTTCCTTATATTTTCCTGTGTAAATACAACAATACTGAAATTAATTTGAAATAGTCATATCCTATACGATCTATAAACATTTTTTTTATGAAACTACATAGGTACCTACAGATTGTACAAGTTAAGTTACAGTCACAAATCTCAGGCGAAGTGTCACGAGAGGTTAGATGTTTCCCGGCATTAGCTGTTATGTGCATGCAATATATCCGTGATCATCGCCACTGAGTTCATGGTATTCAAATTTTTACCAAGCGACACTGTGAGCTTGCTTCGCTACTAAAATAAGTTTATTCGACTTGATTTTAACACACACACTAGGAAAGATCAAAATAGAATGCATGTCTATACAATATTAAAATTACTGTATATAAAGAAATGGGTATTCAGTGAACTATTACATTTTATGACTGGCAGACATTATGTTTGTGATTACTTTATTATTAAACAGTGCACCCTTTATGATTTTGTCTACTGAACAATGTTACTGTTGTGCCACAATCACATCGCTTCAATTTGCCTCCTTACTGCAAGCTGCCCTTCCCCACCCCCTCTGCCACCTTGTTTACACTTCGCCTAGGGGCGTCAGTAGGGCTGCCCCTAAGCGAGCACCATCGATGCAACCTGCTACACAGCTCACCTACTAGGACAGGCGTTACAGCCATCCCTTCGTGGGTGACGCGCATCCTGTCTGCGCACCTCCACCCCTGCGAAGATGGGAGCCTTGAGGTTGCACCTGTCCCTTCACTGCTCACCCCAGGCCGGCACACAGGTATATAAGGCACGCACAGGGCAGTAAATCTTTGTCAGTTGACCTCACGTTAATGACCGTCCCTGACATGTTGCAGTTTGCGATCCAGCGCCCTTCACTGAACAGAATCCGGTTACACGCTACCGGGGACCTGTTCCAGAGATCCACACTGAGAAGACGATGCACCGTATTTCTAGTTCGCTCTCACATTCAGCACACATCGCGCCGGGATTGGCCGTGGTCTCACTCTTGTAAGGTTGTCGTTTGAACGGTATAGACTGGGGCTGTTTTTTAGCAAAAAAAAAAAACTGTTCCACTGAGTCCTGTGTCTGTTCTTCAACCCTAGCCTCCCTACCACACCCCTCCGACCCCCCCCCCCAGCCTACCGTTCCTTATTTCAAATTGACTCCTCTGGCTGCAGAGTTCATTAGAAGCGCTATTTGCTGCCTTTAAGGCTTTACCTTGATCTCACCTGGACCAAATAAAGAATCGCCAGGATTGGCTGTACCAGTCGCTAACCTCTCCCGGGGTTGAGCGGTACCTTTGGCTAGTCCAAGGTGTTTCCCTTAGGAAAGATACCACTGAGACTACCTGACAGGCATCTGCACCGTGTCAGGGCCCCCAGCATTGCTGCCCACGGGAATTTAACTATCTCTACCCCTTGTAACGTCAGTAATAAGACTTTCTCACCGCAGACCCGCCAAAAGAGGATATCCCTACGTTTAACTCCAAGAATTACACAGGCAGAGTGTCGCCTAGGCCATCAAAAGGCAGGTAGGCGAGGTGAGGTCCACTGCCAAGGTATACGAAAACCTGAAACTGGAAGCTGCACAGGCTCGACACGCCCTGCACATCAGCCAATTCTAAGGGGAAGTCCAGCTGTTCCACGAGACAAACTGTTCCCGGGGCCCTTCTTCCTGATGTGGAACAAACTGAACACATTTACTTACACATTTTGTAATCAATCGTGTCATAGGCCCAGCTTATAACAAAAAGAACTGCTCACAGTGTCATTATTTTAGAATAGATAAACACATAAAATATTCAGTTTTATTAATTTAAGGTGTTATTAACGTATACTTCTAGTGTCCAGAATGTTTATTTAGTCGTACATTGTATTCAAGATGTTACGGGACTAGGATATGCAACACCGTACTGTGACATACATTGGCACGTGGCACATACTTGGCCTCTTATATATAAATTTCAATTTTTTTTATCTTAATTAATATTTTTTTGTTGTTTATAACAATTTAAGTAGGCCAACTTAACCACGTATAAGGATGTATACGGCGGGATCCAACATATTAATTGGGGATGCTAGTAAAGAAATTAACATTAAAATTTTATTCAAAATTTAAAATTTAACTGTTAAGCAAGATAAACTTAGTAAATTTTACGTGTCAATTTTATCTGATTTATATCATGTTTGGACTCATTTTAAAGCTAATTTATTTTCAAGCAAATTTTCTAAGTAACTTTTTCTTATATTTTGCCTTGTTTGGATTTTAAAAATTTCAAGTAGCCTCTTAGCTTGCTTCTCCTGGAATGGGATTTATCTGGCAGGCAGGTGAGAGTTCACCTGCTTGGAGGCACGCACAGAGAGGCGAAGGCAGCATGTCACTAGGCCTTCGATGTGGGTGGTAGTGTCGTGTGCAACAGAACTCCGAAAAGGTGGTGATCCGTGACAGATCGATGACCCAGCACATCCTCAATTAATAAACTAATGAATATTTAGCTGGTATGGTGGAACAAAACGGTTTGCAAATTTGTCAGTAACTATGTTACATATAATTTTTAAGTTATAAATGTCAGTTGACGAGCTTTTCAAACAACTTGGATCCCGATGTATCACTCCGCCGCTCGGCCAAGCAAGTCCGGGTGTCCGCCCAGGAAAGTCAGTTGTGGTACATCGGGGCTTGGGCATAGTCGCCGGGAGATGGCCGGCTTAAGTCGAGGTGTCATGGCGGGGCAGACAGGGTGTGTAAGGGAGCGCTGGCGCAGGGAAGTAAAGCCTCGGGGGCGAAATCGCTCTATCTAGAACTTTATTCATCACTTTCATGCTTCATTCTTGGTAGAACTAGCTGTGTTGCACCATATGTAACCGTGTAATCATGTATGTGAACAGAGCAACTATTTACTTGTGAGTACTAAAGTTAATAAAGAGCGGTTGTGAGCTATGACATCCTCTTGCGCAGAGACTCAGTAAGAACTATATGGTTACGTCACCTATTTCACTTTGTTTGATATTTGTTTGTATGCCTTGAGCAACTGGTGTCAGAAAACAGATCGGTTGGCTACAAATAAATAACCGTTAGGAAGATATTCCTGGCTTTGTTGTTTTTTTTTTTTTTTTTAAATTGGTAGTTATGCCACTATATATATAACCCAAATGATAAAAACCTAAGGGGCAAAGCTGCTATCCGCGCACGGGTGAAAGATTAAGCTGCTGAACACTCTATCTCAAACAACTTCATCATCGACAACGGAGAGGACGACGGATAACGTGCAGGACACAGACCCGTTACAAGTGTCGCCGCGAACAGGGACATCAACACTCTACACCAACAGACCCGTTACAGTACTCTTCATGTAAAACACTTTTTGAGATATTTTTCACAAATGTTTTGAGACATTTGTAATTGTTTGCTCCTACTATAATATTGCATCTACATTAAGACGAGTGAAATGTAGTATAGATGATATTATTGTTGACATTTTTATATAAAAACCATGTACAAATTTTTTGAGAGGAAACAGAGAGCGTATATAGTGCATATACTGTTTTAAAGAGCCCACGTGCAGAAACCTATCTTATGAGAGAAGTTTCTTCACAGGTATTCGTAATAACCTATAATTTCTCATAGCTATTATTGATCACTTGTATACGTAACAAGTATTGTAGTTAATATTTTTCGGAGCAGTGTAATGTAGACGTAAACATTTTACAGACAATGTACACACAAGCATGTAACAATGTTTACGTTAACATACAGCAGAATGATTCAAACTGGCTGAAAATAGAAATTTACCACTTTTTTTTAGTCCTCACTTTATCCCGAACTGTCTCTATAGCATAGTTACTGACAAGATATAGGTTACGAAAATAAGTCAGGTATTTCTGGGGAATGCAGTATGTACATACAGTATAAAGACAGATAAATTTTTAGGTTTGGAGATATTTACAAACAAAAGATTTTTAAAATGTCTTCTGTTATCACAGTTATTATAAATACTAAAATTGCACTCTACAAGCATCACATTATGAATACACAGCAGTACAATAGCAATAAATTACTGAGCCGGTGTGTGAAACATCTTTCACTCAAAAATTTGTAATACACTGTTCATTTGTTTAATTTCCATAACCTGCAACAACTTTGCAGAACGTGATGTAAACTTAGCAAAAGCATGCATTCTCTATTGTACAAGGCACACAAAATTAAATTTTAAGTAGCCACTCTTCATGCACAAAACCATCAGTTCTATCATCTTAGCGCACACGACAAACTGAACACACACTTCAATAGGAACATAACTACTAGCAAATATCAACACCACCATCACAAGTATACAATTATCACAACACTGTCCTGGTTTATGCTAATTTTAAAATACAGTTAAAAATACTTTTTTATCCAGACTACTTAGGTCGGCTTAATAGATGCAGTATGCATTTTTTATTATGAGCCGTACAGTGCAGTGAAAACATCTCCTTAGTATATTCTGTATAATGAACATTAATATGACCGATCAACAAACCAAATACTAGATCAGATGAACTAGTATTAATATTTTGCTGAATTACTTTAAGCAATTACTATGTGGCAAAATCTATCAAAACTGCACATTTGATTCTCGTATTCAGTATTTAATTTTTTTTATAAAAAAGATAAAAAAATATTAATTTAGTATACGGGAAACAAAATTGTAAATGTGCACAAAACTTTAAATTCTGTTTCCCCTCTTACACAATTTTAACAGTGTACAACAATTTTTTACCACACAACGCTAAATACATCATCAAATTTTAAACACAATTATGAAGGATTCACATTATTTTCAGACGATACGTAATTGAAAGGAATGCATTACAGGCTTAAACAACACCCAAATTCATTTGTAAGTTGTATAACAAAATAAACTTTTCTAAAAAATTTTTGCAAGCCACTTTCCAGTAGTTTATATTAAGCTGATAACTTTTTATCACAGGTAAACATAGTGCATAATACTATTGAGAAGAATGTTTTAATTATTACTTTCAACGAACAAGAATGCACACTAGTTATTCTTTGCACATTAGAACGTAACTCTGCCATATTCACCAAATGTCTTTCTCTGATACAGTCAACTTTACAGGGATCTGAGACCCAACTACACATATGGCAACATTCCAACAACCATGATCCAAATATTGTTTTTTGGTATAGAGGACATTAAAACATGGCTTTGAGTAGTCACTTCCTCGTTATGTAACGAGAACATCAAGGGCACGATCTCGGTCATTCCCACAACTGAGCAGAGTTCGGGACACGAGGTCCTCGGCAAACCCTAGGTCCAAAAGCTGACTCATCGCGTTCAAGTACTCCTCCGCCTGACTGAGATTATAGTCGTTCAAAACCAGTGCATTCTCCGCTCGGTCGCCTGGATGGCCCCGCTCTTCCAGTGAGTGCACTTGCAGGAGAAACTCCACCACCTGCAAAAATTCATCAGTGTAACTACTTGCTTAACCATGTGACATGGAAATATGCACTGAAACAATATTGCCCCTTGTATAACATTACAGTACTGTCAAAGAGTTTAGAACCACAAAGATCAACCACACAGTCATACATCTGTATCAGAAAACACAACAGAAACAATATTACATAAATGTCAACAAAATTCCAAATGTACTGAAGGAAACACATAATTCAACACAAACTTACAAAAGTAATGTACATGACAAAAGCATTACAGGTACAAACAATTTGGCAATATTTCACAAAGGACAACAATAGTAAACCACACTTTTCTTGTGACAATATGTATTTGTAATTGTAACAATGCACCATAGAACTGTAAGTAATGACATCTTGCCAAGAAAAGTACAGACCTTTACCTATCTTTCATCTCAAGTTTATTATTTTATTATTTGATAATTCAGATAATACTACATAGCATACATATCAAAGTCAAGACAAATTACACAAATGAATAGGAAAAACAGCAACCGAGTTTTATTTCTCCCATGTAGCATATTACTAACAAGGCTACTGATAGAAATGGGACCAATCACAGCAGCCTTCAATATTGTACTGTACTTGGATATTTTGAATAGTAATATAACTAGGTGAAGTGAAAAAATGTGTAATGTCACATAAAATTGAATGTGAAATTCATGGATTCCAAGAGGTTATCTCACATCAAAAAATAAACACACAATGTAATCAATACAGGAGAAAAAATTCTCTTAATGAGTTATCAACAAATTCCACTGCATAGAAGTGATATCCTGTCACCAGGTCAGCCAGCCAGCCACGACTAGGGATTCACACGTCCTGATGGATCTCGTTTTCAAAAACCTAACGTTCTGGGGAAGGAATAAATACCTATTACATACACAGTTGCTTCAGTAACTTCATGAAAAAAATCTGATAAGCATCAAATGGAACTAAGGAACTAACATGATTAACCATGTTGACAGGCAACCCTGTATGAAAAAAATGATGCTCTTAAAAATTGATGTTGATAGAAAAACCATGCAATTTCTATTCACTAACAAAGGACTCTGTTACTATTTGGCAACCATGGCTGTAAGTCCATCAATGTTGTGTTTATGTATGCATGGAAACTTATGTAATAACACAGGAACATTAACTAGAGCTGTCTAGGTACAGCTTGATTACACAATTCTCAATTTCCAAGTGACTGGTTCCACCTCTAACTACCTCACTGTTGATGAGACTTAAAAACCCTATGTACGTGACAAATATTTCCAATGTATTGGTTGCATTCGAAACTGTATTTACAATTTCTCAATATCATGAAAGTTTGATTTAGAACCAAAAGAAAACTATCACTTTTATAAAATAGAGCAGTGTATAATCGTACTTACATTGCAAATGTCAAAGACTAGAATTTACAGTTTCTTTCATCACTGATAGCACAGAAAAATAACCAAAATTAAAATACATTTTAGTAATTCAAAATATATTGAATATAATTTTAACTACCCAGTCCCGAAACCGCTTGCTGCAATATAACTGCTGAAATGATTTTATATAAAAACGAACAACCATACAACTCTGGTCGAATTGAACGTGTTTAATAACGTCCTAGTTAAGTCTCCCCTCTCCCCACATTGATACGCATTCTCATCACATTACAGGTTGCTCTGTGAATAACAACTTAAAAAATATTTATAATATAAAACTGATAAAAATTTTACAGATTATCTAAAGGTATTTAATGACACAAGTAACAAATATAAGTGCTTAACACTCATTGTTTTTGAATGAATGTAAAATTTTTCCCTTTACTTAGGCCTATGTATCTGCAGTATTTCAAAAAATAATTCTGTACCTCAGAGGCACTATGTCACAAAAATCATAATTTTCAGGAGAGCAGTTTGAAGAGTGTGATTCACTAGAGAATTCAACTACCCAAAAACATGGGTTACGTCACTAGAAAGAACTTAAAACTGCTGTAATGGTAATGTTTATGGTGAAAAAAAAAATGCACTTTGAGAAGAAGTGGACACAGTACCTTATGCCTCCGAGGTACAGAATTATAATCATGTGTAACTCTAAAGTGCACCATATAAAATATTCAAGATCCCTAGCAATTACCAACAAATGTTTGAGCATACCATCTTTTCATTATTTCCAAAAGTTTGGAATGCCCTTGCCACTCGCGCTAGAGGGAAACCCATCTCACTGATATGCCTCGCAAGCTGCTGTTCAGAGGCACTCAAAGCCTTGAAAGGGTTTGGCAGCGTAGAAGTCTTGCTTATTCTGCAGCCTGCGTTTAAACGTTCTGGGCTGTCCAGCACAGGCCATGGCGTCCAGTTCTATGAAACAGTACATCATAAACAACTAATGGCAGAAACTGTGATGTTTGTGAAAATCAGCTTGAACAGTTTACCAGGTGGTGATTAGTTTGAAAATTTAATGGAGAAATTAATGAAACACAATTACAGTCTATTTGTCTCTGGTTTGAAAATAGGTCAAGAGAATCTAATGCACCAGTAGACTTACTGAGATAAATCAGGCAAGAAAAGACCAAAGTTTAACAATAATTTATAACTTGTAAAACAACAGTATGCAAAATTGGCCACTGAATTTGAAGTTAATATTTCTGTTTAACCCACAAGCAGACTAAAACAATGATGTTACTTCTAAAAATTTCACCTCACTTTTAAAGTTAAAGAGTGCTTAATTCCTGGAATGATACAAAAAACATATTACCTCTCTCCATGACTGAAAAAAAAAAAAAAAACTTTTAATGTAGTAATTCCATACTCAATGAGAACACTGAAAATCCCTGCATAGCTACTAGTTTCTTATTCACATACCTCTAGTCCAGTGTATCCAAAGCTACTGGGCCTTGGTGGTGGAGTTGTGGTCGTTCTCTCCTGAAGATCTTGTTCCAGAGCCTTGACGATATCTGGGACGCTCTTCGAGAGTGAAGATTGTAGCTGGAAGGCACTCTGACAACTGGCAGGATCGTATAGCGTGCTCGACTGTGGGCCACATGAAGGTGCATAGCCGTTTGGAGGGTTTGCAGGGTAACTGTAACCAGGTAGCACATGCGTAGAGCTCTGACACTGCGTGGACGTTGGCAAGGCATGATCTACGGGTCGGCATGGCTGCTGGAAGCTATTCATGGTGGGTGGTGTAGGCTCTGGATGCAAAACATGGGCCAGTTCCTCCATATCATTAATAGTCTTTAGTTCAACATTATCAAAAGGGCTGGAAGTATCTTGTTCGAAGTCAGACAAGTTAAACCGCGACAGATGATTCTGAGTGTTTGTGCAGCTCGCAGGCTGAGAAATAGGGATGGGAGTGAGGATGGAATAATGGTTGGAGACAGATGTGGAAGGTACTGAAGTAGTTGGAGTGGAACTTGCCAACACAGTACTAGAACTCGCTTGGGCTGCATCTTCTTCAGATATCCTACAGCGCCGCAGTTCCTCGCTCAGAGCCTGAGCGCGGCGCCATTCTTGAATTTTCGACAGGACCACATTTTCCAGCTTAAAGTCGTAATCCTAGAAAGTATCAACACTGTTGAAAATGGCTGTTAAAGATTATAAATCCCACTCTGTTTGTTTATTTAGGATATATATATATATATATATATATATATATATATATATATATATATATATATAATGAAAACATTTAAAAAGCAAAAAAATTACATATTTTCCAATAGTTAACTGAAATTTAATAAGCCAATATAACAGTGCAATAAAAATAATTTAGTATATTGTGTTAAAGAAAATTTATATCTCTTACCTCATAATTAATAGCTTCTCTAAGTAGCCTATGTTGATAACCCACTGGCAACGTAACTTTCCTTGGTGGTTTGTACTTCTCACTTATTTTAACAGGAATTCCATCCACATATGAGAATACTACATGAAATAATAAAATAATATTCAACATCACAGTTTAACACTTATTTTCACTCAAATTAATTTCTATAAAAATTTTATACACAACTACGCACATAGATTGTGTACACCACACAAGTGCATGCCTGCATGCATGTGGACACATGTATGTATGCACACGTGCACACACATGCACACACACACACAAAAGAGTTAATTTTAATTTGCTGATATATAGACTACCTGTATGGAATAATTTCTGGACGTGTATGCCCATTATTAAATTTTAATTTCAATACTTTATGAAGGTCTAAAATTACATTAGGAGCATGCTACGTGCTACACTTCACCAAGAAAACCCGCCGACAGACAGCATTGTCCGGCACAATTTATAGTGTTAGTGTATACACCTCTATTACAATTGTTCACTAGCAAAAAAATCAGTTCTTCTCTAAAGAACAGAGGAGTGACTAAAAAAATTTACATTACAGTCACTTGGGGAAATTTGTACAGAGCACAAAAACGTACCATACCACCAGTTTCGTTTAATTTTAAAGGAACAAGGATTTCATGAATATTTTAATGTTCTTGATCATTATATTTGTTAACCATGAAGTTTTCTTATTAGTTGAAGACAACGAAGCCACTTTATAAAAGATAAGTGTCCGGTACAATGTTATCCTACAATAGTACAAAGTTCCCAAATGACTGTACTAAGACCTGGATTGACTTTCGTAAGCCAGACAAGTTATAGGTTGGCTAACGTTTTTTTTCCTGCGCTGGTCTCTTTGTTTCAGACCATGCCAATTTACAAATACAATGAGGCAATCAAAGACAATATTGTAAATGTGAAGATTTAAAAGTTGATAACTGTGGAATATTTTTCATGCATTCAGTTGTATGGAATTAAATGAAGTCAAAAAATTATATTTTATCTCATGCAGGGAGAAAACAGAACATTGGTTTTCATTGCAAACTTATAAAATGGGACTTATTTTCTTGTAATAAGTGATAGGACACACTAAATACATAATTAAGCAATTTTTTTTAAGTTAGTTATCAATAAACTAATAGTTAATAACCCACTTTTCTAAGGTCATATAAAAAGTTAAAATGGAAAATTTTTTTTAAGTGCAATCATAATGAATTCATTTAGAGCTTACTTACATTAGCAGTAATTAAACAATTTAATGTTACAATTAATTTGTTTACACACCAGTTGAAAAGTGTTTCATTAAGTCAAGGGGCAGTAGTTGGCTATCTGCTAGGGCACTCGTCTCCAACCAAGATGATCTGGGTTCATTTCACAAACACTTTAGCATGTGAGAATTATGCCTTATATTCACCTCATACACCTCTCACCAGTGCTTAAAACCTTGCTGTTAAGTAATTACTAAATTATATAGTGTTTGGCACGCTGGTCGCCTGGTATGCATGCCTCTGACTTTCAGTTGTTTTCGGGTCTTTTCGGAGCCGTTCGGTCCCCCTCCTTCTTCCCTCCCCCCCCCTTTCCCTTCGTGGCCATCAGCGGGACTGCTCCCGCCGCTCGGGGAGTCACTTCGCTTCCAGCCGCCACCTTGTGTGTTGCTAGAGGTCTCTCTTTTGGCACCTCATCGCATCCTAGATATTGTACATGGTAAGTTATATTTTGTTTCCTTTCGGGTCGCTTGAGCGTCCATTAACTTGGTTCTCTATAAGTCGCGTGTTTTCCCGTTTTTTTTTGTGTATGTTTCTGAGCGTGACAGTGTGCCAAGAGACGAGCTCTCTAGACCCCATTTGTACGTGTCTGAGTTATATTTGGTGTAATGTTAGAGTTTGCTTGACTACTTGGTACCTGCGTGATCGTGTTCACCAAAATTGTATTTTCTTAACATGGGGTTTAACTACACTGTCCATGGGGGGACCAAGAGCATGCCAGCATGAATTGTTTTTGGGCGTGACATTATCCTCCCGGTTCAGAATTGTCTGAGGAGTTCCTTCACCCTCATTGCCACTCAGCAATGCACAACGAGAATTGCTGAGTTATCAGGTTGTGGGTAATTTGTCAGAAGCCCAACAAGTATTGCATTCGAGAGTGAATGCTCAGCAGGTTGCAGCTGACTTCCAGGCAGGGCAATTGGTGTAGTGCAAGTCTTTCTCCTTGCCCTCGCGGGTCCAGGATGAGGGAATCTCATGTTGCGGTTTGCTGGCCCCTTTAGGATTGTTCGTCTGCTGGGCCCCAACACCGTCCTCTTGGCTGATCGGGTTCTGGGGCGATCGTTCGGAAGGCTCAAGTGAGCCACTTGAAGCATTGTCCGGAGGATGTTGACGTGTGATAAGTGTATGTTGCAGGTGCACTTGTGAATCTACGCCATCCTTCTGTCATCAGGTTGCCTCGTCTGGCTCGAAGATATTATCCCGCCTCGTCTGCTACTTAGGTTGTTAGCTGGTTGTGTAGCGGTAACTGAGTTAGGTGCGCTGTGGAGCGGAGTCGTGTTTGTGTGTGTGTATGTATTTTGAGTAGTGTCCGGACGTGTGTCGTAGTTTCTGTGTTTTGTGTTGCTGTGTTTGTTGTGTCGTGTTAGTGGCCACTTGTTTGTGTTAGGCATGCACCTTTCCCTTTCATTTTGTTGCCCGGGCAATTTTCTTTGTTTTGATATCTGGTCATATGTGCACACTAATAGTTGAATACTAGTGTATTATTTGAGCGAATTTTAGATTATCCTCTTATTTGTATTTTTTATGCATTGTTAATCTGTATTCAGATGTGTTTGCATTGTCCACTGATAGTTGTATATCAGTATATTATTGAGCGAATTTAGATAATGCTCTTATTTATATTTTTATGCAGTGTTAATCTGTATCCGGATGTGTTTGCCTTTTGTTTGGATGCTTTCCTTAAATTGTAATGTTTACTATTCCGGTTGTAGTGATACGGAAGGTTTGTCATTCAAAGGGTGCTATATATGTTAAAAAGAGATGTATGTTTGCATTTAATCTATTTTAACTTGGGTACTCATTTATTTGATGTGTTGTTTGCCCAATTATGTATGATTACTAGAGGGTTTTTCTTTCAGGCACGTATTTTTTGTTTTTTCAATGTTGTCCTTTTGTTTCATGTTGAATTTCTGCGGCTGAGTCGGCTTGTGCACTTGTTTCCATCTTCCTTACCTGTCCTGGGTTCCGGCGGGTCTCCGGGCCCTCTTCGGCATGCAGGTGACTGGTTTCTTCTGTGGCCTGCCACGCGCCTATTCTCCACGTTGCCTGCACCCCACAGGACGAATCTCTTTGGCAGTCAGAGCGACGCCAATGGACTTTGATTGTGTATTGAGTACATTGTCATTTTATGTATGCAGTTTTGTTTTCACCCTGGACTTTGGACAGGGCAGGAGGTTGTGCTGGAGCACCGGCTGTTTGTGCATGAACTGTACCTTTGGATCACTGGTTTGACGAGATCTGAAACCTAAGTGCGTGTGTGGTGTGGCTGCAGTGTGAACTTGAACTGTTTGGCGCGCTGGTCGCCTGGTGCTGTTGTTTTCGGGTCTCTCCGGAACCATTCTGTCCTCCTCCTTTTTCCCTCCCCCTGCCCCACTTTCCCCTTCGTGGCTCATCAGCATGGGTGCTCCCGCCGCTCGGGGAGTCACTTCGCTTCCAGCCGCCGCCTCGTGTGTTGCTAGTGGTCTCTCTTTCGGCACCTCGTCGCATCCTAGATATTGTATGTGGTAAGTTATATTTTGTTTCCTTTCGGGTCGCTTGAGCGTCCATTAACTTGGTTCTCTGTAAGTCGCGTGTTTTCCCGTTTTTTCAGTGTTGTTTGTTTCTGAGTGCGACTGTGTGCCGAGAGACGAGCTCTCTAGACCCCATTTGTATGTGCCTGAGTTATATTTGGTGTAATGTTAGAGTTTGCTTGACTACTTGGTACCTGCGTGAAAGTGTTCACCAAAATTGTATTTTCTAATAATCTAAATAAATGGCTTCTGTTATGCACCTAACCGCCGTGTGTGTGTCATGTAGCGAGTAGACATTGCTCGTGTCCAACCCGTGATTTTGTTTCTCCCATTTGTGCACT
Organism: Medauroidea extradentata; assembly: GCA_003012365.1. NCBI lineage: Eukaryota > Metazoa > Arthropoda > Insecta > Phasmatodea > Phasmatidae > Medauroidea > Medauroidea extradentata. The sequence goes on along the minus strand of PNEQ01003528.1, from coordinate 34,337 downwards.
TGTAGTTAGCACAACGTGAAGGTGTGTGTAAAAGTTGCGAGAGTTATAGGCTTACAGTTGGCAATGTGTAAAAATATGTTGTGTTGTTAATGTGGTTGAGATAATGCCAACGAGTGGTTGTTTAATGTGCGTCTGTCGTACAGTTGTACTATCGGAATATGAAATGTTTAATATCATCAGAATGCCGGAGGCTTCAAATAACATGTTACAAGGTCTATTAAGAGAGGTAAGTAACAAATGTAAGTAAAAACATACGTGTAAATAGAACAGCGTATCTAAAAAAGTATTTAATACAAGCACTGCACAAAGTAGAATGTGAGTTAATTAGGCGAGGGGTAATAAAAATAAACATACGGAACCATTCAGAAAACACGACAGTAATGTATAATTATTAAGATTGGTGGTTGCATAATGAAGCAGTATGTATAAATTCAGCAACACAAATAGGTGAAAAGGTTAAAAACACAAAATATTTTAGTGGCACAGTACACGCAGTTACAATTGGGTGAACGTTTGACAAAATGAAGTAGAGGGAAATAAAGTGACGTAAACTGATGTTTAATATTGTAGTGAGAAAAATAATTATATACCAGTAACTGGTTTGTCAGGTTGGACCTGGTATTCAAAACAGGGATTATGGTGTGGATAATAATTAAAAATTGGTATATATAATTACATAATTCCAGATGGGAATTACTGAAAAATACAATACCATACATTTTGTATCTGAAAATATATGGAAATTCATCCAGAAAACAGTAATGTGCGATACCAATGGAGCGAATTTGGAAAATATATTCACATAGTAAATTATCAATAGGAAATGAAATTTCAAATTTATCTTACGTGTCAGAAATTTGTGCGGGTATGCATAATATCGTATATTACAGGTATGCCCACCTGGAATACTGAAATATTTGATATTAACATTAAAATTTTATATCTTATTGATGAGTTACAATGCAATTGTATTTTCCAAACTCGTTGCATTGGTATCTTACATTACAGTTTTCCGAATGGGTATTACTGTAACGTACGATACCGAGAAAGCGTGGATTTTTAAGTTGTCCCCATCCTAAAAAAAACTCACATTTCCACAGAGCCTGCTGTGTGACGTAATACGTTGGGATGTCATGCGGACAATTTTTGTAATGTAAGCAAACACAGCATAATGTTTTATATAGTATATTTTTTATTTTGCTCTTAAGAATAATAACATTTAAATTACTGTCATGTAAAATTAAAATGTGTGTTTTTTCTATTGTGTCGCTGAATAAAATATGTAATTTTATATTCTAAATTTTTTACATACGTCTGTTCTTATATGCAACAATTTGACTTACTTTGGATTTTCCCACTTTTTTATCCACAGTACTATTTGTTTTGTTATACCAGTACAGTCTCTAAGAGTTTTGTATATGTTATTTGTATGATGAGTTCTATAGCATGAAAATGCTTCACAGAATGATGAATAAATGAAATGAATATATGTAGTACAAAAATCATGCCATTACGAAAAATTTTTTCTAACTGGCAGGTATGGATGATTTGTGTGGAGTGTGTGAAAGAATAGTCAGGGAAACTGAAAGTGCTGTGTTTTGCGAGGACGAATGCTACAAATGGCATCATATAAAGTGCGTGAGTTTAAGTGACAGAAGTTATAAAGCACTACAGCAAGGGACAAAATCGTATAGGTGCGACAAATGCAATCTGGAACTGTGAGAAACGGCAAGAAAACTCCTGGATGTTATTGATGCTTTGGAAAGCAGTGTTGAAGATTTAAAAAAAGGAGTTTGAGGAAAATATTGGCTCACTGGCAGGATTAGCAGGTGATATCAAAATGCTACAAGAAGAAATGAAATATTCCAGTGAAAAAATCGAAGTACAAAGGGGTGACATTAACCTATTGTACGACTACACGAACGAGTCAGAGCAGTACAGCAAGAACTACGACGTACTGATAAATGGGGTACCACACAGTGATAATGAAGACTGCAGAGAGATTACAAGAATGATTGGACAAATAGTAGGATGTAACATTACCGACAGATATCTGGATGAATGCCATAGGCTTAGGATGCAAAGAAAACAAGGAGTGCCAGCATCGATAGTAGCTCGATTCGTGCAAAGGGAAAAAAAAGCATGAGCTTATGAAAAAACAAAAGACCAGAGGGCCCTTGTACACGAAGGACCTAGGTATCCAGGCAGACAGCCAACAAGTTTTCATGAATGATCACCTGACTGCGTAACAGTAAACTTCTGACTCAAGCAATTGCGATTAAGAAACAAGGGAAGATAGTGGCGGCGTGGACAAATCGGGGGGAAATATATATAAAGAAGATTGAAGAATCCAAACCTATGCAAGAGAAGGACACTTGGTAACTGGAAAATGCAAGCAATGCAAGAAATTGAGGTCAGTGAATACAAACTTGATTGTCCTAGTGATTTGATATCACATACTGAACTTAATATAGGCCATTCGGAATAAAGTGAGCACTAAAGATTTAACCTTTGAAAAAAACCACTAGCCGTTACTGCATATACATCACCACTAACAAGAGTTACTTTACTGCTTGTATGGTTGGTAGCGATTTATTGTACGTTGTTCCGTGTATTTTCCTATTTGAATACAACATTAGTGAAAGAACATATGATGAACTCGACCTGTCTGTATTTAATACACTTCAAAATATTTACTTATGATCTTATTGACATTCATACATATATTATAATTAGACTCGAATGGCGCGAGAATTATGTGACGCTATCGTCGACCTCGAGTCGCCGTGGCCGTTATCGCTTGCTCCGTGCTTCAGACAGTTCAAAACTCCACCAACAGGTGGCATCAGAGTTAGGTTCTCGCCGCCAAGTTGCATATTTGGTTGCATCATTTGCGTGCGTTTGCCCGTTTTGCGTATGTACACATTAAAAAGTATTGTAAATTACTTTGAATATCATTGCCGAAATGATGTGAAACCATCGGTAATCTGTATATTATGTTTTACGTTTGCCAGTCTAAAAACAACATACTTTTTATTTCACATGTTAAGAAAATACCTTATTTATTGTTTCTGAAGTGCGTCGTCGTTGTTCGTGGCAGTAGAACTGAACGAAACTTGAATTATTGAATAGCGTGTGTCATGTCTGTTGTAGTGGCGGTTTTTCGTTACAAATTCAAATAAAATATGCCCTCATTTACGAGATTGGTAACGGCAATAATGCGTGTTGTTTAGATTAGTCGATGGACAGAAACCAGACATTAACTTGCAGGTATTTATAGGTAACTAAGATTACTTTTTTTATATCTTACATTCAGCCCCGTGCATTTAATGAGTAAATATTGTAGCTAAAATTTATCGGAGCAGTTTAATGTAGTTGTAAACATTGCACGACCCTATGTAAATAAAAGCACGTGGCATTATTTGTGTTAACATCGGCGGAAAGATATAAACTGGCAGGAAATAGAAATTAATCAGGGCTTTTTTGGGTGTTCACTTTATTCCGAATCACCAATAATATTGTTAGCTCTAAAACCAAAATTTATTTTCTTCACATCAATGTACAAGTATACGTAATAAGTTAGAGGACTTAAAATACTTCCACTGTCAATTAAAACAACAACCAGATGTAATAGTTATATTGGAAACTTGGTTGAAAAGTAGTGAAACTGTGTTTTATAATTTACCAGGTTACACATCGTACCTACTTTTCATGTAGGGATGTGGGTAATGGAGGTGGTATTGCAGTGTATGTACAAAGTGGTCACACCCAATCATTAACAACATGCAGTAACAATGGGTATTATTATTTATGGGTCGAAATCTCAAATATAGGTTCCTTCAAAAAGTTACTCTTAGGAGGGTATTACAAGCCACCACAATACAAACTCCAGGATTTCCTAGATGCCCTGGATAATTAATATGGCAAAATATAGAAATGTCCCTGCTGTTACTATGGGTGATTTTAATGTCAACGTATAGCAGCAAAATAATGAATGTGCAATGTACAAAATAATACAGAGGACAAATGGTTTTAATGCTATAAACAATATGTCAACTAGAGTAAACAATAATATTGACCATGTTATAACAAATATAACACAAAATAAATTTACTGTTTGTAATATTGAAAATACTCTGAGTGATCATAATGCTATTTTAACAATGATGTGTCTGTCATAAAACTACTGGTAACAGACCTCAGAAACATAAAGTGTCAACCGTTATTAACTATGCAAAGGTAGCAAATATACTTAAAGATAAGCTTTGTAGACACACATTAGACAGTACAAATACTAACACCAACATAGACTTAAATTTACTGTGGATAAATTAGGAGAATCTATAGAAGAGACAAAGGAAATAAAAAAACAAACATAACAGAACTGTGTGTCCATGGGTATCCCCCAGCCTATGTGCAGTTAACTTTGATTAGGGATAAATTGTACAAAAAGTATAAACGGAAAAGAAATAATTCAAATATCAAACAACAACTTAGCAAAATAAGTAATAAACTCACAATGTTAAAGTGATCATTGATCAAAGAGTATCACAAACTTTTCAGTGAGTGCAAAGGGGATACCAAAACAATATGGAGGAACATAAAAACACTTCTAAATAAAAGAGAAAAGTGCACAGTGCAGGTTGAGTCTCCAAGACAGGAGCTAACACAATTACAGAACCACATGTATCACAGATACCTTTCGTGAACACTTTACAAATGTAGGTATAAGAATCTATAATCAAACGATGATATCCGTAAATTGGGTACACTAGAAATGGCCACAAATTCCAGTTTCCTCTCACCAGCAGATGAGATGAAAATTGAAGGTATAATTGATAAGCTGCATAGTGGGAAATGTCCAGAGTACGATAATATCTCAACAAAAGTTATAAAATGTTGCAAACTTCTTCTTGTAGCCTACCACTACTAACCCAGAACATAAACATGGTGCTCAATACTGGCGAATTTCCTAATGTCCTAAAGATTGCTCAAACTACACCACTACACAAGTCCGGTCCAAAAAATATTTTTAATAACTACAGACCCATCTCTGTACTCAGTATTATAAGCAAAACTTATGAGAAAGTAATCCATAAAGGACCTAAATTTCTATGAATTTACTAAATTTCTATATAAACACCATTATGGCTTCAGGCATAAATGTAATACAGGATCTGCTGCTATTTCCTTGGTACAAGAAATACAAGTCACTATAGACCGGAACAAATTTGCAGGTGCTAACTTATCTTTGTAGACCTTTGCAACACATTTGACATGGTCAATCACAATATACTACTAAGACTAGATTCAGTTTTTTGGACGTACTCCATTGCAAAATTGAATGACTGTCAAAGAAAACTAAACAAATAAAAGAAAACCATAAAATAAGCAGAGTATGCTTAGTCAGCAAGATACATACACAACAAGAAATTCCAAGATGGAGGTCAAATAAAAACAAGGAACAAACAGATAATAAATGAAATTAATAACAAATAAAATAAAAAACCAAATAACATGCGACACAACAATGAGACGAAACAACAAACACAGTAGATATCAGACACGAACAGAAAAATAACGAAAGAACATAAGTAGACGAGACAAAACACAACAGATATCAGACATATACAGACAAGACAAACGACACAATGAAGAGACGAAACAAAACACAGTAGTTTTCCAGACAGACAGTGTTACGACGCTTCGGGAACTGGAATCTGTTCCCGTCATCAGGTAGACACACAGGGTTCAGGAACACAAGTGCGACTGATGAGGAGACTGGAAAAACCATGGGTATATATAGGGTGAATATATAGGGTTTCTTATCCTGCTCAGCCAATGGGGGACGAGCTGTCTCCTGATTGGTCGCGCAGCATAGATTGACTCTGATTGGTTGTGATGGGTTGAATGTGTTTTTGTTTTGTGCTGTAAAGTTGTTTCTCTCTTAATGGAATCCACATATTTTTTAATTCAATACTCTGTTGACTGAAATTATTGCTATTGCTAATAATAAAGGCTGATTCTTTGATTTTTCTTTTAATTTTGTCAGTTTCCTGTGTAAGTGGTTTCGAGTCTTCCCAAAGAATTTTGTGGCTATTTTCCCATGCATGTTCGGCCAATCTAGATTTTTGGGTTTCGCCTTTCTTGCAATTGTTTTTATGTTCTTTGATGCGTGTTGAAAGAGCTCTGCCAGTTTCTCTAATATACGTATGACCACAATCGCAGGGTATCTGATATACACAGTTGTGAGTTTGTAGTTTTTTTCAGTGGCTGGTTTTACCTTGGTGACCATACTTTTGATAGTAGATTTGGATCGGAATGCTGTTTGAAGTCCGTATTTGTTTCCCAGACGTCTTATTTTTTTCCGAAAGGCCTCTAACATACAGAATAACTAGGGTTCCTGCTGGTTTTTCGGTTTCTGTGGGGCTTAAGTGTTCTGTTAGGTTTCATGTACTGTTTGATGGTGTTTGCCGGGTAACCATTGGCTGTGAGTTCTTTTTTTATTTGGTTGTGTTCTATCAGTACAGATTTCTTGTTGGAACTAATAATCTCAGCTCGGTTAGCTAGTGTGCAAATTATGCCAGTTTTTGTGCTTTTAGGGTGGTTGGAAGCAAAATGTAGGTATTGGCCTGTATGTGTAGATTTCCTGTATACTTTGGTTTCTAGTCTGCTGTTTTCCCTGCTAACTAGTACGTCCAGAAAAGGAATGCTGCCATTGGTTTCTGTTTCATATGTAAACTTGATTGATGGCCTCAATGAGTTTAGGAAGTTCACAAATTCCTCCAGTGTTTCAAAGATCATTCTACTAAGACTTGAATTGAGTGGAATTAGAGACACTGCTTTAAAATTGTTAGCCAGTTACATGGAAAAAAAGGACTCAATTTGTAAAACAAGGGCAATACAAAAAGGGCAGTGACATAGACAAACTAAAATGTCTTGGGTCACCAAAACTATTTGCAGATGATACAACCTTGTTTTACAACTCATCCACACATTGTACAAGGTGATTGAAGAGGGTGGGGGTCTGCAGGAGGATATAAACAAATTTGAACAGTGGACGAAAGAAAATGAGACGAAAATTAACATAAATAAAACTAAAATTTTGAGATTTATACAGAAAAGAGAGGTAGTCAGAGAAACATATAGATGGGGAGGACAGGAGATTGGAGAGGCGAACTGGTATAAATGATTGGGAGTTATTTTTCAGGACAACTTTAGATGGGGCGAACAAATGAAGTGTGTTACAAGTAAAGGTAGAAGAGCGCTGGCCCTGCTGGGAAGGGTGTTAAGGGGCACAGACAAGAAAGTGAAAGAAAAGGGATACAAAACAATGGTGAGGCCCATCTTGGAGTATGCGGCGGCGGTCTGGGACCCGTACGTGGGAAGAGAAGTGGTAGAGATGGAGAAGGTGCAGAGAAGGGCTGCTAGGTGGGTCACAAATAAGTGGAGGACACAGGGGGAGAGAGAGGAGGATTTCGGACCATCAGTAATGGTGAGAGGACTGGGGTGGGGCACACTGCAGGAGAGGAGGAGAGTGGAGCGGCTGGTAAGGATGTTTAAGGTGGTGAGGCCCAATTGCAAGAAGAAAAATAAAATTCTATAAAAAAAATTCTACATACCAGGTGTGTTACGGCAAATGCAGGAGGATTTGATTCTCTTGGGTGAGTATCTAAGGGTAAATAAATTAGCTCTAAACACTGAAAAAACAAACTGCATAATCTTCACCTCGCCTAGAAACAACCACAGTATTAACACCCCACTTCTATGTAACAACAAACAAATAACCAGATCAGATGTAAAATATTTAGGGCTGTACATAGATAAAAACCTCAGTTGGAAAATAAATATAGGCCTAGATCACATAATAAACAAAGTACCTACTACCAGTAGTAGGGATTCTATGGAGACTGATAAATACCCCCACAGAGATACAAAAACTTATTTATAACTCCTTAATAAACTCCCATTTGCAATACTTGTCTATGGTGTGGGGATCATCAGCGAAGTCCTTCTTATAATTGAGCTGAAGTTAGCTCTATCTCTGCTTTATTTTGCCTCCCCTAACTTCCCCCTCCACAGACAATTGGGGGCGTGTCCTAAGACACTGTAACGAAGCTAAATGGAAGAACAAGATAAGTAACAAATTAATAACTTCAGCTCAATTTCTTATACACCTTAAAAATTGTGCAAAATAAATCAATAAAGGCTTAACATAATTTGCATCGACATACACCCAGTAAAACTACGTATATGACCTATAATATGCTCCCCATAAGATCTATGTATGTATTTAACATATTGAATTTCATTTTTAACAATCCCTCCGCGTGATGAACAAGTAAAACATAACCATTTCACCCGTCAAACAAACTTTAGTTTTTTTTTTTTCCTCAATTGGGCCTCAGCCCTGTGGCAAGGCTTTGCTTAACCTACCTCTTCTCAATTTTCCGACCCCATCAACCTTTTCCTAAACTCCCTCACTCTCGTCACCTCAACCACATCCCTCGCCAATTCATTCCAATCCTTCACCGTTCTCACCACCATAGTGTTTTTTCCTCTCTCTGTCCTCTTCCCCACCCTCTGTATCTTCCACTCATGATCACCCCTTCCCACGAATAAACCTCTCTAATCTTGTCATCCAGTTGTTACCACCCGCCCACCCCCCTCACCAACTTAAACATCCTTACCAGCCGCTCCACTCTCCTCCTCTCCTGCAGTGTGCCCCACTCCAGCCCTCTCACCATTACCGATGGTCTGAAATCCTCTTCTCTCTCCCCCTGTGTCCTCCACTTATTTGTGACCCACCTAGCAGCCCTTCTCTGCACCTTTTCCATCTCTACCACTTCCCTTCCCACGTACGGGTCCCAGACCGCCGCCGCATACTCCAAGATGAGCCTCACCATTGTTTTGTATCCCTTTTCTTTCACTTTCTTGTCTGTGCCCCATAACACCCTTCCCAGCAGGGCCAGCATTCTTCTACCTTTACTTGTAACACACTTCACTTGCTCGTCCCATCTTAAGTCATCCTGAAGAATAACTCCCAAATATTTATACCAGTTCGCCTCTCCAATCTCCTGTCCTCCCCATCTATATGTCTCTCTGACTACCTCTCTTTTCTGTGTAAATCTCAAAATTTTAGTTTTATTTACGTTAATTTTCATCTCATTTTCCTTCGTCCACTGTTCCAATTTGCTTATGTCCTCCTGCAGACCCCCCCCCGATCATCTTGTAAAATACACAGTCGTCTGCACAAAGACGAACCCTACAATTCATGTTTATCCCCAAATCCCCCATCATAATTAAAACGAGGAGGGGTCCTAGAACACTACCCTGTGGAACCCCTGATGTTACCCTTCCTTCCTCTGAGAGTGTGTATCCTACTCGTACTCTCTGGGTTCTTCCTCTCAGATACTCTCCCACCCAGTTTACCACCATCTCATCCTCCAACAACCCATTCAGTTTTATCATTAATTTTACATGTGGCACCTTGTCGAACGCCTTTTCATAATCCACAAAACACACATCTACCTGTTTCCTCCCATCCATAGCCTCCCATACATCTTCCATCAATCCTGCCAACTGTGTCTCACATGGGAAACCCTTTCTGAATCCATGTTGTCTATCGTCCATACTCCCGTCCTCCTCCATTACCCTCACATTATAGTCACTCACCAGTCTCCCCATAACTTTTCCAACATTAGATGTTAGGCTCACTGGTCTGTAACTGGCTGGTTTCATCTTCTCTCCTCACCCCTTGTAAATGGGAACCACTATTGCAGTCTTCCATTCTGCTGGTAACTTACCAAGTTCTAGTGATTTGCTAAAAAGTACCTATAGGTATCTGCACACACCTTCCCCCATCTTTAACATTACATTTCCAATACCATCTGGTCCCTCAGCTTTTCTATCATTGAGTCGCCCCAGTACCTTTCTCAGTGCCCCCATCTCTATCTTACATCTATCATTGTAAGTATTTAAAGAGCATAAATACTGAGACAGGCAGGAAGGCTTGGTCCTTCCAAGGTTACCAGCTCTTTAATGCAGTACCAGACTCATTAAAAACTACCAGAAAACATACTCACTTTACAAGTATGAACTAAGAAAGCTACTGCTGGTAAGGCTAAATGATGAGGACGAAATCATCTTCAATTTATGATTGTATAGACAATTCACATATTGTAACCTAGTCTTGTAACTTGTGCAATATTTCCATCTTATGTGATAGTAAGCTAACCCTGTAATATGATATATTTAAATAATTTATTGTAAATTGTGTTCCTTACTCTACAAAAATTGAAAATTGTAATAGGACCCACATTAGAGCTATGCTCAAGGGGTTAAAACGAAATCAATGAATGTTGAAAATTGCATTGTTATTGTATTGTATTAAATAAATAAAAAAAGTCCACTAAATAAATTATTAATATATATTACCTCAATAAGCAAACTTAATTTTTTACAATACTATTTTAACAATCCGTCTCAATAACAAGATTAATTTTCTTTCTATGCAAAAATTTAACAGAAAAATGTTTCATACATACTTACTTTGTTTATCATCTTGCCTGGGATGTCCAGACATTATCACGAGGCACAAAATTATTCACGTCTTGAGCATTTAAAATTAATAATAACACATACTGCTTCGCATTACACCTGCTATAACCTTAAAGTACACAGACGTGACAGAGATCAGCTGAGAATGACATAACAAAAGTAAATCACGAAGCATAACAAATAAGATACCTAAACAACACAATATGAAAATACTGCGAAATTTGAAGCAGAGATGTCAGATCAAATGAAAAATTATTTATTATTATAATGCTTTTCTGTCCGTAATCGCTTTTCGTTTCCCAAACATAATTCATGTCACGCACGAACATAATCATTTTACGATCTCATGATCGCTGTTCGTCGATTTGACTATCGATACTCGTTTTCCAAACGAGAAAAACCACGGACAAAATTTCCTCTGTTATTTTTGTCACTACCACGGTCTAGGCAGTGGTCACTACACAAGACAAACTTTGCAGTACAAATGCTGAAATGAACATTTCAGGTTCATTTCACAGCTAAAAATGTCTTGCATTCTCCGAGAAACCACAAAATACTAAAAAATTATTGCCCATAAGTTGCTGACAAATTTATCCAAACTTATATGAAACAGACTATACCGTTACTGCTGAAAGCAATGACCTTTACGGAAATCATGAATGGTCTGTCACTGTTCACCATCAGTAACGGAACACAATCAGTAATCTGTAATGCCGTAAAACGGGGTGAATAGGATCACCGTGGTGTGAACAGCATCAAAATTTGAAACGAATTTCTCGCCAGCAACTTTTCTTTTTAAAAGTTACGTTTCAATCAAACTACCTGTCAAACACATTAATTTGCCTATTTAAAAAATTCTAAAGGAAATATTGCATTGATAATTTTACTCTAAAACTTTAGATCCTATTCACAACATTTTATGCTATTTCGTTATTGTTAGTAATTTGAAAACTCCGGAACAATTGACACCAATGAACATGTAAATAAATTATAACTCGTACATAAATACCTATTTGACTAGCAAGTGCAGTTTTGTAACCTATTTTAAAGCTTACTTTTATGTAAGAATAATTTAACTTGACAGAATTACTGGATAATGATCTTCCAAGAAAACCATTAATATTATTTTTCAATGGTTGCTTTGGGAAACATTCTCAAGTAATAATTTTATTTAGATATAGTAAATATATTCACATATTCTGCAGTGATTGAACTTGTGTAACTTATAATGCTTGACACTGGATGAAATACAGTATCCAAATTGGAAGAAATATCTAACATAGTTGGCGATGGGATCTAGTTAAGGAGTGTCTGTGTGTAGATGATGTGACGGACATTGCCAATGCCAGAAATTCTATATAAGAAAGCATATAAGCATGTTGGAGGTGCTTGCTGATGAATAGGGTACCAGTTCGTTAATGATGTTCCACAGAATAAAAGCACCAGACCAAAAATAAAATCCTTCACAAAAACGGCCAACACTCTGCCATACATTGAACAGAACCAACGTCTTTGCACAGAACCCTCCACAGCACCTGCCATAGCAGCTTCCATGGATGAAACTTCCATAGTGGCACACGGGTATTAGCACAACTAGCAGCGAAAATATTTTTTCTGGCAAAACTACATACCATTTACTTAAAGAAAAAGTTTGAAATGTGCTGGCAGTGTCGTGAAATAATATTATCTGTAATTGTTTGTAAAGAAAACACGAGGCGCTTACAGAAATTACTTCGGATCCACTCGATTGAGAGTAAATCGGTCGAAATCGTCAAGCGATAAAAATCTACCGGCCCTCAAGATCTCAAAATGTCGGTTCGCCTGGAGCTGGGTAGATAGCCAGCCAGCAGATGATACAAAGGAAAACGCGCGTAAAAAGTAATACGACTCCCGCATGTGTAGATAATAGAAAATATGTTGTAAGGCGGTTTGAATCCATGATCACGGAAAATACAATGTTGGATCGTAGGGTACTTTTGTTGAACCATAAGTCTGGAGTAGTTTATCAAGTAAAAATGTTGCCAGAGTATGTACCATAATTCAGGTATGGAATAAATTATAATTTCTAGTATGAAGTTTTGATGCTATACTCCATTTCATATAAGTTTGGTTTAATCTGACAGCAACTTATGGGCCATTATTTGTAATATTTTGTTACTTTTGTCACTACACAAGTAAAACTTTGCAGTACAAATGCTGATATTTACAGGTTCATTTCAGAGCTAAAAATGTCTTGCATTGTTCAAGAAAACACAAAATACTAAAAAAATATTGCCTTTAAGTTGTTGTCAAATTTATCCAAACTTGTATTAAACAGAGTAATTTCTTGGGACCGCTTCTTTACTTAATTTTTTTTTTTTTTTGTAATTTATGTTAACGACATGAATCTACGACTACCTAACGTGCCCATCATCTCTTAATCAGATCCAATAAAAGCAAAACTCTAAATGACATGCAAACAATACTATATTAACATTAAACTCTTGGATTTCATCTAACAAACTGTTACTCAACTTGGATAAAACTAATTGCATGTATTTCTCATCCAAGCTCAGACCTCAGGTACCCGAAATCTTGGTAAATAATACCAAAGTAAAGCTTGTTGTTCATACTAAATTTCTTGGCATTGTAATTGACAGTTCTTTATCATGGAAAGACCACACAAAAAAAGTTAAACAGTCAGCACCTATTAGTAAGATTTGTTTTGTTATTGTTATTTTATATTTATATTGGTACATATTTATGTATATTAGTAAACTAATTTTGATGAGTTCTATAGCATGGCCTCAGTAGACCGTGGTTCTATAGTATGCAAATGCTCTACAGAACAATAAATATGTATTCTATTCTATTCTTTGGGTTTTGGACTGCATCCAACGATCGAGTAGATCCAGTCACGTGATCAATGATACCCAGTTGGTTTGTACCAAGTTTGTTTCCGCAAGCGTATAGAGTTCTTCGGGTGCCAGCCACCCAAAACCTTCTTTGTCTATGGAAGAAGTAAAAAAAATTAATAACATAATGGAATTTTGATAGTTATTTTTTTTTATAGAAATGACTCAAATGGTTAGCACTGCCATGGATAGTTTATCGTCTGCAATAAAGAGCAACATAATACCAAATCAAGAATATCTTCTTCAAGGAAGTGTATTTGATTCAGCTGTTGAAGTTTTGTTGCATCGTCTTCGTGGGTTGTGTGATAATGTCGATTCGGGCCCAGAAACCTTCCATGATCATGAAATGTGCTTTAGTATGCGTAAGTAACTTATTTTCATCACTGTAGAAACATTTTTTATTAAGAAACTTTACCTGTAAAACCAATAGTTTAGTCACTACGCGATGAGTAGCTACTCTTGATATTTACCAGGATATTCACATCTCATCGTACTGCACCAATAAATATGCTTAGTGTCCTTACAATTCTGCAAAATATGTATCAATAAGCTGCCAAAATCACTTCAGATTTTATACAATTCTAACAGGAATGCTCTTTTCAAAACTAAACTTAATTAAGTGTTTTACAGTATTGACAAATATTTTTCAATACCGTAAGCGAATGTATGTACTATAGTGGGCAGTATTCTTGGCTTCTGACAGCACGGGGGTGCGAGGAAAGCGGGACAGGAAGAAGAGGAGATAAGATGGCGACACACAGTCGACAGCCATGTAGTAGCTGTTAGGAAAAGATCGACCCTCATTGTATACCCGAAAATGTAAGGTGAAGGTGGTAGCTTGTAGAGGCGCGGGAAGGACATGCATAGCAGAGAGCCGGAAATAATAAAAACCGTTATTCAGTGTTGTGATGAAGAAATTACAAGTAAATGATGTCTAACAGAGTAGCAAGTAAACGAGTGTGAGTGAAAGAGCTGTAGTCAGGATTCGTCAAATCAGCAAAGAACAACAATATTAGCCACTAACCACTACAGGAAAAAACAGATACTGGAAATTTCAAAGAAAAGTATTTAATAAACTGTTACGTAGTGTACTACGGAACTGAAGGATATTATCATCAAAGACATTCAGAGTTGAAGAGGATGAATGAGATGAGTATCGAGAAGTGCCGGACTGCAAGGGTGAGGAAAATGGGAGATCCCTGAAAAAAAAAACTGCCGAACTGTGACATCATCCGACACGATCCTACGTGCGTGAATCCGGACGTAAAACACCAGGGATAGAACGCGGATAGCCTAGGTGGCAAGGCTCGACCGCCGCAGCTTCTTATGTAGTTAAGAATTTCGGGGTTCTGTTTTCAGGAGGAATGTATAATTTGTTTGAATAACGTTAACATATTTCGCACTGTTACTGAACAAAAAATTAAAGCCTAACAATACATTTTCCTACATCTAGATTGATATTAAGAAAATCCTTTGTTAGTAGTTGACATAACCTGGTTGGCATGAACATTTTTTGTATTTATTTATGAATTTATTTGTTCGTGCTACAAAATTCATCGCTAAGCAAAAGTCTTTCGGTGGTTGAACCTAACTTTTTTAATTATGTGTAGTGACTTACATAAAGTCTATAATAACTTCAAGTAAAATTTTGATAGCGTAGATGGTTTTAAATTATTGTTTTGCATTCAGTGAATATATTCTTGACCTCCTTTCTCCTTCTAAGGTCAGAGTCATTAAAAATTTGTTACATAAGTTTTGTTAGCTCACTTTTCGCAGTGTTGTAGATTATTGGGTTTAAAAACTGTTGCAAAGGTTAATGAATTTGCAAGTACAGTATTAAAAATGTTTATATTTGGCCAAAAGTTGTTCTGTAAAACGCTGTAACAACAAATTTGTGGAAAACAGTAACAGTTCCATTCTAAATGGATTTTTATTTTTGAAGTTCGTTTTACAATGTTATGTTAAAAACACGCTGTTAACGTGAAATACAAAATATCATTAGTTCTTTTAGAGTTTGAAATAACATTTTGCCACTGTTAAAGTTTAGATTTTTTTTTTTTTTTTTTTCAAATTTATTGAGTTTGTTATTTATTTGTTGAAAAAAAAATTATTTTTTATTTGCCATTAATACACTGCATTTACTATTTGTTATGTGTTCACCTCTGTGTTATGAATGTATGGTTGATACAATAAACCTTATTGAATTGTTTCAAGTAGTTTAAACTATGTGTTTTCATTATTACAAGCTTGTATGTAACTGGCAATGTTCGTTTGTAAGTTGACCATTTCAAAATTTGCAAACCATTTTTCAACGATTTGTAGGTAACTGATTGAGCTTAAATTTGGCATAGTTATATGAGTTAGGTGACAGTACATTACACGTATATCATTATATTATTAAAATTACATTAACTAATTAACAAACAATTGTAATGTTCTCTTATTTAAATTGCAATTGTATAAAGTAGTCCGACAAACCAATAAGTAAGTTCCAGGCATTATTTTGGATTTGTCTAAATTTTGTCTTCGTACAAAGATGATTAGCTTAAGTGTAAAACCAATAAGTACCAGCTCGAGAAAGAAGAAATGTAAAAACCATATAAATGTGGTGTGTTTGATGTATAAATGATTTAAATTAAAGTCTAGGTTATATGTCTTCACGAAGTTGTTTAGCTATGTATGAAATTATCGCTGCAAGTTCTAAAAATTAAATGTATTATGAAAATGATAAAAGTTTCATGTATGGTGTTCAAAAGGTTTTGTATTTGTCTGAACTTTGCATTTTTTTTTAATTGTGTAGCATATATATGTGTGTGTATGTTTGTGTGCGTGTATGTTTGTGTGTGTGTATGTTTGTGTGTGTGTGTGCGTGTGTGCGTGTGTATGTATGTATATATATATATGGATTAAGTGGGTTCAAGAAAAAGTAATGTGATATGCTGTACCTTCCAATTTGTAATAAGTTAATGTTTGAGTCTGTATTTGCCAAAATTTGGTGTTAAAGGAGCTGTTTATCTTAACTGTAAAATATATTTATGTGTGTAAAGTGGTGTAGTTGAAAAAACTTTTCTTAAACTACATCTATTTTAAAGAGAAAGAGAGTGTGTGCGTGTGCATATATAAATAAATATAAATATATATATATATATATATATATAGCCTATATATATATGTGTGTGTGTGTGTATGTGTGTGTGAGAGTTAAGAGAAATTGAGTTTTATTATCCCATAAATTCCATAAACAAGCCTTAAAATTCAAATATTAATTTTTGTGATATGTAGAAGAAGTCAAAACAGTAAAATCAGTTATTTTAGTGTACATATGAATAATTAACATTTTTTTATTAACACACCCCTTCACATCTGTAGTTCTTTTTTTTTTATGTCAAATTGATTTGTGTTATGTGTAGGTAAGAGGGAATTAAAAGTGACGTAAGCAATGAAAGTCCACAATGAGAAGGTGGACAGGTCCCTGGCCAAGGGTGAGGGGGATATCAGGATATATTCTCCCTCCTACCAAATTCTGAGGAAACCGTAACATTTCCACTACAGTACTTATATTCTCAAAAGTACATTATTATTTTGTCACTTACTTGTAAAACTGTTAAAATAGCACAATTTTGCATCTAGAAATCCAAATTTTCTCTTGGAAGGGCCCCCGGGACCCCCGCTTTATTAGAGGGGGTGGGTGAATGTGCCTTTTGGGTATCCTTTGAAAGGACCCAGTCCGACCCTGCACTCCGCTCTTGACCACAGTGGAGTATTACACTTTCTGGTGGTTCAAATTAGTGTAGACTACTTGTTTAGTAATTTCTACTCTTATTTTGGATTCCAATGTTAGCGAAGAATGAAAATCTTAAAAACTTGTTTCCTGATGATTGTAATCAATTTTTTTGTGGAATGTAAGTTTTAAGTTTTAAATTAACAATTTACTATCACTGTAATTGAAATGTGTTATACAGATACTATAAAAAGACAACATAGATTTACTTTTGTGAATTCAGCATTACAGTATTGTGGGGTTGCTGATAAAAATGTGGTAACTAACAAAAACAGGTTTCGGAGATACTATTAAATACTGTGAAATTTCACAAACTAATGTGTTGTGCAGGTACAGATCACCCATAAGGAACTAAGTCTGCACTGTATACGTTGTTTTTAGACAAAATTGTTTTTTTCATCTCTAACATTTGAATTACTAGTGTTAAAAATTTGTTCATACCAACTTTTTCCAATAAGCCCACATAATGAACAGAAGTTTATATGCATTAGTGGCTGTGGTGTTTACAGAAGTTCTGTAATGTTCTAGGTTCTTCTGTGCAGCCTATGTTACTTAGGGTACGAAGAGCTTTGGACTACCAAGAAATGCCATGGCAGTTGCGATACATAGGCCAGAATGAACTAGGTAATTTTTGCTGAGCTAGTTGGTATTTTCTTGTTGTCTTGTATTCGTGATATTTCACATGTGATTAGACAGTGTCTCATCTTGCCCATAAATTGCTCTCACTTTCCCAAGTGTATCACTTCAGAGTGTACACTTTGTGGTTGTCTCAGTTTATTCGCTAAGAATACGAAAGTATGAGAGGACGAAGTTGTGTACTCGCTTGTGTTCTCTGCCATTTGCCTTCTTGATTAGCCTACAACTATAGTTGTTGAGGGAAACTCAAATCACTATAAATGAAGTCCATCCCATGTAAGAATTCTGTCTTTTGACAGCAGATGCTACCAATATTTGTAACACGTGTCAGAACAACATACCATTTAAAACAACCGTACATGATTGTATGGCCTGATAAAGCAATAGTGGCAGCCCTGAACAATAAATTGGTTAACTTCCATTGCAGATGTTGAAAATAGTGTGTAGTATACGTGAAAAATAAGTAACCATTTTGGAGGAACCATAAAAAATTAACACTGCTCCGTATTCAGTATTAGTCAGTTAACTATTTTCTTCTATTTAAATTGTGTAATTTTTATAACTATTTTAGAAACATCACCACCATTATCAGTTGACCTAGACCAGCAATCAAAACAAAGGATGTCCATATTGTGAACTGAGGCTTTTCTCGTGTGTTTGTGATTTTTATAAGGTGTTATTTTAATATTCTGTGCATATATTTAATACATTGCAACACTGGAATTAAAAAACCTGGCTGGTAATCACCAATGACAATGGGAAAAGACGTTTCGGAAGACAGGAACTGGAAAAACGTTCAGCCTTGATATAAATAAAATGCACGTAATCCATCCAGAAGAAAGTACTAAAGAAAATATTAGGCCTAAGTAATGTTACCTACCGTAGTAATTTGGATAACTTGAAACAATATTTCAAGAATTTGTATTGTACACATTGGTGCCTTCTAATAAACATTATTCTGGTCATATTTCTTGGCTCCTGTTGTTGATGTGTTATTTATTTTTGTTTTATCTCTTACAACCTCTATGTGCAAAATAAAAATTCTTGAAATATTGTTTCAAGTTACCCCAGATGTTGCAAGCTACCCCAGATTACGGTACCATTTGTTTTAACAGAATTTGTGGGTAAACTCTGTTCTTGTTGTAAGCCTATATTCTATATACAGACATGTTTTTTTTTTCTCAAGATGCTGACACAATAAATTCTTTTTGTACGAATAAGTGTTTGTTTAATGTTTTTAGCAAATAAATTGTACCATTTAATGTCAAGTCCACGTGAAATTTTGTGCCCGTCAGCTGTAAAAATGTAGGCCTACGTATTACCAAAAGCTAAGGACAGAAGATTTGGGCCTGTGTATTTCCTGGGCATTAAAGTGTACTGATCTGAGCAATCTGATCTACCTGTTTTTATTACTTTTAGCTTTATGTTGGTATATTACTTTCATTTAGGTAATGCACATTTTTGCTATGTAGTCTACAAGAAATATATTTATAAGTTTTTTAAAGTATTGTGATAGGTAGGACTATGATGATAACAGTGGTAATAAATTTGTTATAATTTCGAAGGTAGGCCGTACCACAAACTGTAAGTGTTTGGATAGTCTATTTGAAACTTAAAATATACTGCTTTATGATCAGATAGTGCAGAACCAAATTGAAAGCAACAAGAAAAATAATTGTAATAATGCTTGTATGTATTATTATATTTTTTATTTCAGTTTAAAGATGTTTGCTTGCACAGTAATATGCTCTTGCAACTTCAGTTTGTTGTAACCAAATAAACTACTACTGTTATTTTAACTTTGTAGGTGTCACATAGAAATAAAAAAAAAACGGAAGTGACAATTACTATATAAGTTACCCATACGTGTTTGTTTATTTTTTGTAATGTCCTTAAATGTTACAACAATTTTGAGCATACATAGGAAAATATACAATAGATAATCTTAAATGATTATATTACTTTCACATCTGTGGAGTAGGCTATTCATTACTGTAATATGAAATAATTTTCCATTAACACTGCCACCTAACCCTAGTAAGATTAATGTGCAGCCAGTATTGAAAACAAATTACCTTCTTGTCTGAGATCTAAAAATAACCAAAAGAAAATCACAACTCTTTTTTGATTTTATTGCACTCCTATGCCTTAACTGTTGACATGTTTTGATTGTCAGCTAGAAAGCACATAGTGGCGGAAGGATGCACAGTGAGCTTGTTTACATAGCTCTACTGTCTTATGATCTGACAAAAATTGGAATTCTTATATGGTATGGTCTGTATGGCGAGAAATTGTGGTAAAGTTAGTTTGGTGTAATGAATTTATGTTTCACAAATTAATAGGGTTTTTCGCACGTTATTTTGACTATGAACAGCGTCCTTGCTTAAAACAGTGTTGACAAGTTAGCATTTATTATTTGAGTTACCCACACTGATGTTTAATGTGTTTCTGACATGTACAAATAAAATGCAAACAACTGGCATTATCCCAGTTGGGGAGAACAAGAGCACATATCGCACATTGAATACAATAGAGCCACAAGTGCGAAAACAGAGATTGTGGGAAATCGAGGTTAAAGTTAAATTTAGCTATAAAAAAATCGCAAGACAACATTTGACCCCAGTTTTTTTTATTTGCATGTAAAATAATACACCCCAACATTGACTAATGAAAAGAAATGGTTAAGTCTTAAAGATAATTTTTATTAGC
>PNEQ01003528.1:0-12757 GCA_003012365.1 Medauroidea extradentata | reverse complement strand
ATATCAATTTAACTAGCTAGGAGGAGGCAGAATTTAACTAGGCACCCTGTCCAAAGAGAAACTAAGATTTAGATTAAAGGTTAACAGTCAAAAGTAAATAAAAATAAGTAAATACTGAATCACAACAATAGACTAAGCAAAGTAAATAAACAAACAATTAAGTAAACAAACCAGCTACCTATAGCCAAATGCTATAAGACCTAGATATTATAATGTTAAAATTATAAAATTACAGTTTTCCATTTTTGTAGGTTTTGTGGTTTCAAGCATTTATTTTTGTAATCTGACGTTACATATTGTATTTATTTGGAAACATTGAACAAACATTGTCTTAATCAGTTATTATTTGGTAAATAATCCTTACTAAAAAATTACTCCTTACCAAAATGTGTGCTTTTAAATGTAGGCTACTGCTTCTTTTGCTTAAACTTTTTTCCCCCATATTTTCAGCTGTTATTAGTACAGCTAATGAATTTATAATTGGGCGCCATTTTCCAAGATAGCGGCCAAAGCACAGCACCCACGAGTGTTGGATTGTTATATATTGTTATTGGGCACTATTCTCCGTTCACTCTTAGTTGAGTTTTAGGTTAAACAAAGCAAATTACAAACAAACATGTTCATTGGCTGCTGACTGCCGTGTACTGTGATCTTGCATAAGAAATAGATCTTTGTTATCTGTCGTGTACATATAAAGTTACCACTCTGTCACCTAATGAGAGAGTTTTATTAACAAATATCTAAAATATACAGACGTTGCAAACACAGTCTACGACGCTATATGTTTATTACTATAATTATGGTTAACGGATGACACATCCGTACAGTTGGTTCAAGAGTTATTTAACGACTGTCACACTGTTAAACGTACGAGTTTCTTGGTACACTTGTCAGTATTTAGAGATGTATGATACTCTGAAAATCCCAAAAGTTTAGTTCAGTAATAATTACCACAGTAAAAATAAGTCAGAAATATCACAATCAGATATAATGTTTTATTTTTTCAAAGATATAATGTTTTATTTTTTCAAAGCATCTTTGAACGTTAACGCGTCAATGTTGTGGTTACTGTGAATGTTTTTTTTTCTTTCTTTTTTCTTTTTCGTTTGTCCATTTTCCGTTCCAGTCCGAACCAATGTTCCTTGATCTATTTTGTTCTGTCCTCGCGTCGGTTTATATTTACATCACTTGCGGAATAGGTTATGTGATGCTGGACGTGAACAGTAAAAATGTCATGCATGGTTTTCGAAACATGGATATATGTCTTCAATACTAAACAAGCTGTGGTGATGTTTATAAGGCAAGAATAAAAATCTCGCATAGCATTCTTTTATATAAAAAAAAAATATGTATCGTGAATTATTGACAGATTGTTTGGTGATTTATAAAATGTCATTTTTCAAAAACGAAGTACAAAATAATTCAAGAGGACTTTACAGTAAGTTTAATCACTCATTTTGTTGACAACTGTTTTTCTGCATGTAGTACAAAATTTTTGTTACGTTGATACCAGAATATTCAAATACAATCATTAGTCATGACTTGACAATTACAATTAAATTTTGAAATATACTGTAATTGCACATGATGTCAATATTTTTATCAAGTTTTTATGTAATTTTTGTTTCCCTATGTCAATAACACGTACAAAATTTTCACGCAATATTGTTTTAATACATACAGCGTTGTTGTTTCCTATGATGCCGACTGTGCACACTTTTGTCTGTTGGAAATAGTACGTCGGCGCGCTGCACAAATTGAGCCAATTAGAAGCTAGCGAAGTGCAATGATATTACTTTATTTGTTTACTTCAGAACTCAACTTAGAGTGAACGGAGAATAGTGCTATGCATATGCCAAGTATCCCCATTAAGAGAATTATTTCCAGGTATGGCCGTTTTTTGACTTGATAGGTATAACTGGAAAGTGAATAACATTATTTGCTAAGGAACTCTATAATGTTATGGTTGCCTAGTACATTTACAGTGATTTTTAAATGATGTGTTCTTTCCCAAGCTGTTGAATTTTTGTGATGGATAATTTTTATAGTTGTGTTTGTTGTTTCCCAGATGGGTCAGGGCAAACCCCTGGAAAGTGTAGAGCCAATGTCGCAGTCGTACTTGGTGGAGCTGAGCGTACTTGCACCAAGTGGTCAGGATGCCATTGCTGAAGATATGCGTAGTTTTGCGGAGCAGCTGCGGCCTTTGGTCCAGCTGGAGAAGTTGGATTACAAGAGGCTTCAACATGTTCCCTAGTAATTATTTTATTTCACGTGTCTTCAGTTCCACAGAATGTGCTGTTACGTGTGCGGCACCACTTGTGCTGTATCTTCTGTACTGTAATTGTTCCACGTTCACATATGAGTTTTTTGTGATCCATGACTTTGAGATCAACATGATTGAACGTTTTTGAAACTTCAGAGTGTGTTGTAGTTTCATGAGCGGGTATGTTTTATCGTGAAAATTTTTTCTGTGGTTTGTGTCAGTTAAAGTATTGTTTGTTTCACATGTTTGTATGTGATGTTTATTTTTGTATATAGTGTTCCTGAAAATGTTCAAAAAAATTTAGTTGACTTCCAATTAAAATATTTATTTGTACTGAATAAACAGATAGAGGTTTGTAATTTCTTTCACTTGTATTGTCTCCTCAGAAACTAGACAGTTTTCCTTTCACTCAGTGTATTACTTTTGGCTACCCAATTTTACGGCTGCTGGTTTAACTGCAATTCCTTATATGTATGTATTTTCAGTCAGTTAGGATAATGTAGGTGCTAAAATAACTTCACCTTAATTTCTGTCTTCAGCCAGTTTGTACCTTTTCTCAGTGTGTTAACATAAACGTTGCCACGTGCGTTTCTGTACGTGGCATGTAAAATGTTTACGTCTATATTACACTACTCAAGAAATTACAATTTACTGTGTTTACTTTCTACAAATAAGATTGTATGGTGAATAGCAATAAAACCAAAATAACACTGAAATGCATGTTAATACATCGCAAAATACCAAAATTCAATAAAAATCTTGAAATAAAATCACCCGAAACACTGCATTTGTCTGCTAAATCTTGATTATTTCCTCTAAAAATTATTTTTTTAGTGTTTTTATTAAAATAAATATTTTAGGTTATATTGTCTGAAAATTTCAAAATTTGTACTGTTATTTTGTAAGATACCTATTCTCAATAACTTAGCTTACTATCTAATTGTAATTAGTAGCCTATCTGCCTTTCCCGCCATTGTCCTATTAGCTTACTTTCTGTAAAGGAAGAAAAGAGGAAAACAGCTGTTAGGCTATTAATTACTAAACATGTAGACAGACATGCTTAAGTACAACAGAATCGTACTTGCA
Organism: Medauroidea extradentata; assembly: GCA_003012365.1. Classification (NCBI taxonomy): domain Eukaryota; kingdom Metazoa; phylum Arthropoda; class Insecta; order Phasmatodea; family Phasmatidae; genus Medauroidea; species Medauroidea extradentata. Next base: position 9,408 of record PNEQ01003528.1, on the reverse strand, counting down.
GGTTGAACACAGATGGTCAACACATTTTTCACAAGGTTGTGTGGTTGCAACGTTTTTCTGGCCAAGCTAGCTTCCGTGTACAATGAATGATTAATGATTATACACTGCAGTATTACGGGTAGTAAGCAGTGGTCGGTAACTAGTACACGTAGCGGCCAAGGGGCAAACTAGGGTGTGACGGAAAATTTTATTGAAAGTTATTGTACTGTACCTATATTGAAGCCTGGTGGTTGTCGGGATTTTGTGGTATACTGATGGTCTGGTTCCCAGCGCCTCAGTTCTGCACTATTGTGTGAAATGGTAAAGCTCTCACCACTCTGGTGTTTTAACAGGAATCAAAAGAGAGTTTGTGGAAGGCTGCATGTGCAGTAACTGGTTTATCTTGAAGGTTTAGGCTAGAATTGGCTATTGATGTTGGGTATTGGCCCTGTGGCTATTCATCCTCTGCCTTAGTGTGTTTGTAGTGAGGCCAGTGTATTCAGCATCACATTATATGCACTGTAGTTGGTAGATAAGGTTTTTAGTCTGCAGCTATAGTTGCCTTGAATTTGGTATGTGTTATTGGTGAGCCTGCGATGAAAGGATGTGGAGGGCTGATATATTGCACAGGTGCTGTAGCGAGGGCTATTACAGGAGTGGGAACCTCTGGGTGTGGTGATTGTGCTGGAAATAGGGCTGGGTGGTAGTTCGGGGCACACCAGCTTGTTGCGGAGGTTTGAAAGTTGTCTGAAAACAGGTCTTGGGGATTTGGAGAACAGGTTGTGTGTAAGCAGTGAAGGTGTAAGTATTTTGTGGCCACAGTTGAGGATGGTCTTGAGTTAGTTGAGACCTTCGTGGTACGACACTACCAGAGGCGATGTAAGTGTTACTGTCTCGGGTCTGTGGTCTCTTGTTAGAGATGGTTCGCTGAATCTGACTGTCAGCAAGGAGTTTCGGGTATCCTCTGTCAGTAAATGCTCTGGCTATTTGCTCACACTGTGTGTTCAGATCATTTTAATTTGAACATATTTGTTTGGCTCTGGTTGCTTGGCTGTGTGAAAGTGATTTCTTGCAGTAAAAGGGGTGGTAGCTGTCAAAATGAATGTATTGAAGATGGTTAGTAGGTTTTGTTTGCATAGTTGTTTCAATTTTGCCACTTTGTAAGGTAGTCTTAACGTCTAGAAAAATTGCCTGTGTGTTTAAATTGTTCCAGGTAAATTTCAGGGCATTATAGGAGTTCGGGTTGTAGAGAAATCAATGAGACATTCTTCTGTGGATGTCCAGATCATGAATATGTCATCAATAGGGGCCAGAAAATTTTGTGAATTCAGTGACCGGCATGTTAGAATGCACTATTCTATGCATACTCGAGCCCCGACCATTAGTGAACTAGCTACTACTCAGTGGAACAACGGACAATGAACCAATAGATGGGGCTTGAGTATGCATAGGGCAATGGATTCTAGCATGTAAGTAACTAAATCCGCGAAATTTTCTGTCCCCTAGTCATCAATAGAGACTGTGAAAGTTCACGAATTCAATGACCTGCATATTAGAATCAAATATCCTATGCATACTCAATCCCTGCCTATTCATTCATTGTCTGCTGTTCACTGAGTAGCAGTTAGTGGAAAAATAGTCGGGACTTCAGTTTGCATATGATATTTGATTCTAACTGCTGGTCATTGAATTCACAAAATTTCACCATCTCTAGTCGTCAATGAACCGGGTCCAGTAGTATGGCTGTATTTGCTGGTGGTTTAGGAAATTTTGTTCTAACTTGCCCATGAATAGGTTGGCATAGGAGGGGGCCATACGGGTGCCCATAGCTGTCCCCTTAATTTACAGGAAGTGTTGATCGTGAAATGTAATGTTATTGTTGGTCAGTGTGAATCTGGCTAGTTCTACAAAGAATGTGATTGTTGGCCAGCTGTTGGGAGGTCTCTGGTTCAGGTTGTATTGGAGTCCAGTTGAGTGTGGGATATTGGTGTACAGGGAAACAACATCTACTGTCACCAGGTAGGCATCTTGTTTGATGTTGTCTAGGTTCCTCACCCATTCTAGAAAGTCTCCAAATGTAAGATGGCAGTTGTCGTACCCAGGGTTGGAGGTGGGCATTCACAGCCATTGCTGTTTGTGAAGCTTCTGCAGCAGTTAAAAGACAGGTGTGGCCAGTGTTTCTGGAGTCATTGGTTTATCTGTTTACACTTTACAGAATTTGGAGTTAGGGTCTTCTTGGAGGAGTCGATACGTAGAAGGGTCATTCAGCTGTTTCTTGGCTTCTGAGATGCAGCCTGCCTTGTTATGGATCCTTTATCTGCTTGTAAAATCATGATGTCGTGGTTGTTCTTGAGACTGTTGATGGCTCTTCTTTCTGATGATGTGATGTTGAGGTTGGGAAGTAAATTAGTAAAAGAAGGGTCTGCTACATTGGCCAGTATGAAGGAGATGATTTGTTCCAGAGGGTGGATGGGGAGGGGGATCCCAAGGGGAGGGGGAGCAAACTTCATTTGGGTTGGATTGTCATAATTCTGAATGGTGGTGATGTTAGCGAAGAAGTGTTTTGTGCCAAAGGTTGCGTGTAAAACTCGGTACTGTACTTCTTTCATTGTGGTAAAGTGATCAAATTGTCTGGAAGGTTCGAAAGTGAAACTATTCAGAAGGATTTTGCTTTCCTCGGGAGTGAGGTTATCAGATCATGTTTTACAATTTAACACAGATATCTGGTTGAGTATGCATTTTTATGAACAAATGAACATTGTTTACATAAATATTAACAATAACACCAAAATATAAACTTTTAAAAATGAAATTGACCTAAAAATTAAACTATAAAATATTTTACCTACACGTTAAGAAAGTGCTACAATCAGTATGTAGCCTTAGTAAAAATACTTGCAACTTAACATACACATATGCACACACAGACACACAAAATACAGTTTTCTGTACATCGGATTAAAAAGCGAATTTGGAGGAGGCAAACATAATGGTGGCTGGTTAGTGAAACAAGCTCCATACTATAAATCACAGATTTTTCTTTTGTGGTAATGAATGAGAGAAAAAAATTTTAAGTTCTGACTTTGATTTGCGGTGTTCAAACTACGAAGTGACTACCGTATGCCAGTGACCAGTACAGTACTGTTTCATAAACCACACACGTGAGTAAAGAGATATGGGCAGTTAACAGCTGTAGCCTTAAGGGCGTCTTGAAGGCAAATTATGTCTGTATGGAGCAGTGTTGAAATGCTAGGGTGGAGAAACAGGATATCTTGGAGGTAAAGTGCCTGCCTACAGCATCGTCCAGACGTTCTTGCATGACAATCTGAGTGATCCCAGCAGTAAAATTAGATTAAAGCTTCGGGAGCCAATATGTTATGAATATTTTGAACTAAAAATTTTTGTAATTCATACAAATGACGAATTTCAATAAATGAAGCTGCAGGATACAACTGCTAACCTTTCTTTGTAAATGTATGTAATACAAAGTCACCAAATGCGTGCTGACATTTCGTAACTATTTTTTTTAAAGAGTTAGGCTAAAAAATTAGTCTTTTTATACTGTGAATTTGGTTTTTCTTTATGTTCGTGTTTTGTGTCTGGGTGTTGTTGATGTCTGACTGAATTATATCTTTAGAATTCTTGCTGTTAAATATTAAAAACTTACCTGATTCCTCTAGGATTGCTTTTTCTGTGTTTTCTATTTTTGTACTTAGTTAAACACAATTTGGTCAAGAAAACGTGAGCAATGGCATATGTTCACAATCCAATGTGTAATGATATTTCAAATCTAAAAAATAATTGTGGATGTTTCTTAAGACTAAGATACTTAACAATTTTACAGAATTTATGAATGAAGTTGTGGACCAAGTAAAGTATGTATACTAACTTCGCCCCTTGTCAAATAAGTTTAATAGATTTATTCTGTAATGAAATTAATTTCTGGACTATGTAAAAATCTTAAAAAAAATTATGTTAAATTTGTTTTATCATTTTATATATGCCAAAGGAAAAACTTCGAGAAACAATTTCAATGGTCTGGTGTCTTTCCAAGTTTTCAGACTTAATAAAATTGCTGAGCATGCTGCATGTACAAAAAATGCTTGGATACCAATGTATAACATTTTACTTAAAAAATGTCAGTTTACAGCTGCACCTTTTTGAAATATGCAGAGCTTTGTTAAGTTGCTGTTTTATTGCAGATTTATCAGTATAATTGTAATAATATGTATTTATGATTTTAGTTGGTAAAAACAACAGAACTCAGAATTTTACATCACCCATACTATAAGCGATGTAGCAACTGCAGGCCATATGCCCTGTAATGCAATCTAAGAGTGAAATGTTCTATAGCGTGCAGTATTTTCATAATCCACTTTTTAAATATAAGATTTTCAGTGATCACCATATAATTTTATGATGATGCCGGCTGTATAAATATCAGAGCGTATATGTTGAATGGTTCAGTTCAGTTCCTACGCAAAAACAGCTGTTAAAAATGTAATTTTAGGCCAGTTTTTACAAGTATGTTTAACGATGCGAGGAGGACCAGAGTAGTTAAGAATTGAATCTGAACTCTTATACCACAAAATATTGAGGTACTTGCTGTGTAAGGTTATAAAGAACTTGGTGGATTTTTAATATGTTCAAGTGCCCTTTTTATGTCCTGTATGAGGGCTAAACTGCAGTGCATTTCATGTTTACAACAATAGAGTAGGACAAGAATAAATATTTTCTATTTATCGTAACATGTAAGCATTGTCTGAGAGGTTTTTGTTGAATCATGACATCAACATCTGGAATGCTGACTGAGATGACCTGGTAATTTCAGGATGGGGAATCGAATATCTTTGAGAAAACTCATCAACCAGTAGTATCATTCAGCATGATCCCCACATGTGAAAATCTTGGGGATCGAACCTGGATTGCCTTCGTTTTTGCAGCTACACCAACACAGCTCCCAGAAAATAATGAGAGAAAAATGTTATCATTTATACAGCCGAGTACCCATTGATATTTTTTTAATTAACTCACCATCTCCGACTTTCCTTTCAATGTATTTCCTTCTTGCAACACACTATTCTCGACGTAAGGCTTCCAAATATTACCATCATAATACCTACTTAAACTGAATTATGATATACTTGGCAACCAATTTATTTTTAGTTTTGTAGGCATGCTTTTTTCTGCAGTGTTCTTGACCACTTGTCCTGTCTGTAAAATGTGCATCCCCACAAGATACAACTTTAAACAACAGACATTCTTGCTCACATGAACTGTACTTGACTGGTGGAAAACTCCCTATACACGAGTGCAAGAATTTGGGATGGCGTTGGTCGTTTCTTGTAAAACAAGGACATAGCTGCCAACTTGTACGATTTTTCCATACAGTGTACAATTTTATGCTCTATTGTATTATTGTACGAATGGTGTAAATTATTCTACAATTTCAAATCTTTTATTTATTTATTTCAGTTTTGTCAGTTCATAACAAGAAATCCATATCAAAATCACACATTTTGGTACCGTACATGTATGCAGATATAGCGTCGTAGTTAATGAAGGGGGCTGACAATATTGTAGTTTCAGTAACTAGCGTGCCACATTTATATCTTTTCTCCCACATTTTTTTCTACAGAATACCTTATTTTTCACACATTGCTGACCGTATTCCGAAGTACGCTGAACATACCCAATTATTTAGTCGCCGTAGCACCATGATGCCGTGACTTTGCGTAAACACAATTCATTCGTTGGACTGTTTTTAGCAAACATGGTTTTTAGATTTACCGTTTTCATGTAGCCATTGCTCAAAAATACGCAGTGAACTGTGTAAAGTGAAAGAAACCATCATTACTGTCTTATATTCACTGCGAATATGAAAGCATACGTATGGGTCTATGTACCTTTCACATGTTTTTTTGTGAACATTGTTTTTGCTGTCCTTAAACTTATTGATATGACAGTTTCTTTCTCAATTTCACAATAGGCCTATTTGCATTGTCAAAGAGTGGTTGTTAAAAATGTAAAGTGTGAATAAATTGTTTAGTTTGCATTCTATGAGAATATGTTGTGCACTTATGGAACTGTGAAATACGGTTATTAAACTGTGTTACAAAAATTGTTTAGTATCTCTTGAGGTATGCAAGGGGTTGGCAATAACTGTTCGCAGTGTGTACAGCGTTGTATTCTTCCCTTGATCATATACAGCCTACATATGCAAAATGTGAATGTGGTCATAGGTGCTGCAGGAAGTTCCAAGTTATATTGTTTCATTTATTGAACTATGTATGAAGTTTTCCGAAGAAATTAACAGCTCACGGGCGTCAGTGCAAAAATTCTTCCAGTTTGTTCCACTTGTCTCCAAAAAGTGTGATGGATTCACAGACCATGATTGAGTGAAAGTATCTTGTAGAAAACTGCCATGAAGTGGAAAATGCCAGAGTAAGGAATTGGGGAGGCATACAACTCAAGACTTTTACTACAGTCTTAACATGTTAAGAATCATAACTACGTAATGACCACCTGCTCTATAATGCCAAATAGTTCCTCATGTTTTACCACAGTATGTATTAGATTGTTACATCAACTAATGGCTTGCCACACATTTTTGCTTCAATTTTGCTCTCAAGAGTTGAGAATAACTGCAGGCAACGAGGTACAGTTTCTTCCTTCAATGATGAGGTTTTCTGCAACAAGTGCAATGGGCTTGATGATGGAATGATGCATCGTGAACACAGAATGATGAAACTAGTCCACCACAAGTCAGAGAATAGCTTTGGAGACATTGAGTGTAGGCTACTGATATTACGGTAGGCTTGCAACTCAGTGTAGCAATGCTCGTTTCCATCACCGTACAAAGTCATCTTAGTTACCTTTTTCAAGGGCAATGATGCAAGCGCCAACCAAGCTTTTTGAAAGTGGCTAGAGCACTCGCCTTCCACCAGGGCGATCTGGGTTCGATTTCTTGCGGGGTCTATCCCCAGATTTTTGCATGTGGGAATCATACCAAACGATGCAGCTGGTTGGTGGGTTTTCTGGGGGATCTCCTGTTTCCCCTGCCCCTTCATTTTGGCACTGCTCCGCACTCACATCATAGTTACCCCTCACTAGCACTAAAGACCTTGGTGTTAAGCGCAGACAAAAATGTCTTCACTCCCTTTTAAAAGTGTCAAGTGCGCCATTCGCGTAAATGACTATCTGTCAACCCGACATATCAGCTCTGTCAGGCCCACTGTAATACTTTGTTCATATGCTTCCCAGATGTTAAAAATGTGCTTCTCGACGATCTTGACTTCTTCTGTGATCATACATGTTTGATACTATCTCCTACTGTGCGTTCGTTGCTTGTTCAGTGGCAATTATAGTTTTGCAAGGAAGCTTGCTCACTGTCCATGCGCCAGCTTGTAGTTCACATTGTCCATTTATTTTTGGATCACCACTCGGTCATACTACTTGATAGGTTTGTGTGTTCACCAGATCTGTAGCGCAGTCTGACGATGACCTCCTTGCCACAGAACAACCGCAGTACCATCAAAACTGCATGGGCAGATATATTCCAGACGGACAACCATTGTCTCTTTTTATCAGTGCTGCTTAATGTACAGGTAGCTACATTTATTTCCCCCTTTGGTGAAAATGTATAACATTCCCGTGTGTTTGGTACATCATACCAAGCAAAAAAGGGTGGTCGTGTAACTTTTGTAAGATGGCCATTCTTTTCAATAAATATGGTTGTGATACATTAAGCCTTTTTCTGAGCAGTGTACTGCTTGTACTTATGTCTTAAGCCCAGATGCTTTTAGGATTGCAACTTTTGTGTCTGTCCAGATGAAAGTGCTTACTCACTCTGTTCTCAGAGCTGACATCCAGAAAGTAGAAATGAAATAAATTCAGATGGTGAGTGGTGACTATGAAAGTAAAGTTGGATTCATATGTAGGCTGGAGAACACAACTAATGTTAACTACATGTTGCTACTACTTGCTAAAGTAATTTTTCTGACCTTAAAAGATTTTTCCCACGCAAATGTTATGTTCACCCTTATAAAAATACAAGTTAGGAATTTTTGTAGAGAATGTGCATAGTGAGTAGATAAAAATAATTGTTATAAGGATTTTACTGTTGCAAATGGTAGTCAGAGTATTCACGAATGACAGCGAAGTTTACAGTTGTAAACAGAAACTGAGTAATCACATAGGCCTAAAGGACGGTGACAATTTAGTCAGTAATGGCAAGGATTCCATGGTGAATTTACAATTTCAGATCACCATTTTTAATTGTGTGATTATTATTACACATCATAAGTGCCTCCCCAAAAATTACAAATGTTCTATAAGTAGTAACCTTTATTCTGATTGGTCTGTCAGGAAGGAAAGTATTATCATATGGGTTTGTGGTTGTTAACCAATGGGAAACTGCAAGTGTGCTCATACAGTACTCCCTAATGGAGTGATGAGGATGTTTGGTTTGTATTTGTGTATGAGAGGAAATGAAAGTAGTCATATTTTATGGAGACTAGCACATGTTATTGCAGTTGCAGATTCAGTAACAGTCACATTAATATTCATGTTAATATGCTACTAACTATTGTTTGGGGTATTATGTTGGTGAAAAATTCTGGAATAGCTACTTTTTGGTAAATTTTTAGATAATAAATAATAACAACTTTAAATTTGTTAAAAGTGGTTCTTGTTATAGATATGATCTGTCATGCATTTATACAGAATGTTAGAATGTTCATAAATTTGGCAGTATTTTGTATATTAAACCTACATTATATCCCTAGTAATGATAGTTAAGAATAATTATTTTTAGTTCTGTAATCAGGTGACACAAAATTTAAAAACCGGGATGTTAATGTAGCTTTATGAGATTTTAAGTAATTTTAGTAACTATACAATACTTTAAGTATAAAGCACTAAATAGAAATCTGCATAAAGATATGCAATCGAGCATTTACAACTTCCACTATTTAATGAAAAAAATGTGATTATAAATTAACGTTACAACAGGAACAACAATCCAAAATAATCAGCCTACTGAAATAAATTTATGTGTAAAAATATAACAGACTTCCTGATAAGACTATTAAAGGTAAATTATAATGTAAAATACAGTAGCAATTTATAAACTTGTCCATCTGTAAATAAATATCAGGGGCGTATCTAGGAAAGGGGGAAGCGGACTGCGCCAGGTAAGCGGGGGTGCTGGTAGTGCTATATAATGTTATAAATACAGTATTTATAATTAGAATGCATACTTAAAACACTGCTAATGGTAGCTAGTTAAGTACAGGCTTTATGTATTTCTACTAAAATTTTAATACTGTTATTTACGCGAGTGCAAAACAACATATGCAATGTACGTTTATTACTGTTGGGTTGTTTGGACTGATTGGAAAAACGGAGGTAGGGGGGAAGGAGGGGGGG
>PNEQ01003527.1:16121-34294 GCA_003012365.1 Medauroidea extradentata | reverse complement strand
ATTGTAAAAGCCAGCACTTCTCTGTACGTGCTTCCAAGCAAGAGAACTACGACTAGCCTGCCACATAAATCCTATTCCAGACGAAGCAAGCTAATTAGCCACTTGAAATTTCAAAAAATCTAAACAAGGCAAAATATAAGAAAAGTTTACTTAGAAAAGTTGCTTGAAATTAAATTAGCTTTAAAATGAGTCCAAACACAATATAAATCCAATAAAATTGACACGTAAAATTCTATACTTTTCTCTTGCTTTAAAGTTAAATTTAAACTTACAAAAGGAAAATTTTAAGGCACATTTCTCTACTCGCATCCCCAATTAATATGTTGGATCCCGCCGTATACATCCTTATACCTGGTTAATTTGGCCTACTTAATTTGTTATTAACAACAAAGAAAAGAAAACATCAATTAAGATAAAAAAATTGAAATTACTGTATGATAAGAGGCCAAGTAAGTGCTACGTGCCAGTACACGTCACAATATGAATAATTAAATGGTTTCGCATAAAAAAAGAATACATGTGACATGCTACAACGCCATCCATGCACCAGGCAAGGACTTCTCTTAAGAGCTGACCAAAAATCCCTGCACTATTCTGGTAGAGCTAAATTTTTATAGCAGTAACAGTGATACCAATTCAGAATGCAGAGGAAGATGATATGGAAACAATTTTCTGTGTAGCAATGCTAAATACTAGATAAACTAACCTCGAAAAAGACCATGTTCTAACCATTTTGGCACTGTGTGATGTCACATGCAAGTTGTACACAGGCGATATCTTAACGGACCAGTGCATGAAGGTATTGATACACATTTAGCAAATAATGGAGCATGATCATGGAGAGAGATCATATTGGTGTTTGCAGAATAGTTTTTAGCATAGCCACGAAATGATGGGATGGATAATTTTAACTTGTGTGTAAAACAACATGTCATATCACTTGGGTTGTATCATTACTTTTATTTTTTTTTACCTCTGTTACTTCAATGTAAATGTTGAGCAAAGTGCATGAAGGGTCACTTTCTTTTTGCCTAGTCAAAAAAAAATTGTGACGAAAAAAAACCAAACTGTGGTCCAATACTATGCCCGATACAAATACGGAAGGGGGGTGTTCCGATAGTAAGTTTCATCTATTTTTTCACATGGAAACTTTATTGTGAAAAAATATATATATACCATGGTACCATGAACTATACTAATTGTACAATTTTTCGACATAGTCATCACCGACATTGAGATATTTGTCACAGTTTGCAGTCAGTTTGAAGAAACCACTCTGGTAAAACTTGGTGATCTGCAATGCAAGGAATTGACGCACAACCTGCTCCACCTCAGCATTGTTATAGAAGTGACGTCCCAAGAGTGTGGCTTTCAATATAGGGAACAGGTGAAAGTCCGATGGGAATAGATTGGCACTATAGAGTAGGTAATTCAATCTCTCCAATCGCAATGACAAATGTCTCAATGTCAGTGGAAACGATGTTGAAAAAGAGTGCAAGGTGTAGAGCAATTGTTCGTGATATCATGGTGTTTTTTGTTTAGCAATCAAATTTCCATGTGGGAAGGGGGGGGGGAGGGCTGATCATTTCCTTCTCAATAAACAGTTGAGGAAGGATAAAATTGAATTTATTTATCAAATACCTATAAAAATTTTTAAACTTCAAACTATTTTTTTAGAAGTAAAACTAACTTTTCAACTATGATTAAAACCAGCAGGAGTTTTGCAGGGCTGAGCTGCCAGCACAAGTTTAGTATGAGAATAATAAAAACCTTGATGTTAGAAAACTTTATAAACATATTCAGACATTTAAAAACAGTCTGAAAAAAATTTTTCATATTTGCCAATATGTAGTTTTGGTGTTTTGAGTACCTTTCAAACATTAATTATTAACAAGCAATCATTATAGACATATAAACTATTAATAGTGATGAAATATTTATCTTATTTGTTACACTGTTACTGCTCCTGCATTTCAAAATGTATGTGTATTTTCTTTTATATACACATTAAAACACAGTTAAATGGTATTGAAATAAAGGACCCAAGAAAACTTCTATTTAATGCTAGCTGTCCGGGCATACATTGATGTTAAATTTTTTGGGTACTCTGTTTGGCCCCTCTGTCCTGTTTAGCTTTCCCCTCCCCCCCTTTTTTTTTGCAGAAACTTTTGTAGTTGCATGCACAACTCACCAAAGATTTTTTCCCCTATATATTTTGGGTACCTGATTTTGACCCTCTATCCTGCCCCTTTTGTCCTCCTGCCCTAATTTTTTTTTTTTTTTCAGTAATCTTTGTAGATGCTCCTGTTTAACTCCCCCTGCCACCCAATTTTTTTTGCAGAAATAATTGCAGTTGCATGTACAACTCACCAAAGATTTTTTTTTTTTCAATAAATATTTTGGATACACAATTTTGACTCTCTATCCTTCCCCTTTTTGTTCCCTCCTCCCCAATTTTTTTTTACAGAAACATTTTTGGGTGCAAGTTACATTGCAATTGGATGAACGGTATAGGAACTCATAGAAGACAAACACACATTTTTATAAAGTAGATGTAAAAGGAAAATATTATAACAGAGTTGTTACATGGGAATGTTAACCAGGTTCTATTGTTATTGCTCCGGATGGAAGTTATAAATATTCGAGATACGGGCAAAGTTAACTGCTAGCGACAAGAATAGAAAACTGCTTCCCAGCCAGTGTGGACAACAGGAGACATAGAAGCAATGTTTAGCTGGTCACGAACTGTAATGTTAACTGTTCCTCTTTGCAGGAGAGCCGGGCATGCCAGGAATAGCAGGTCCACCAGGTCAGACTGTGAAAGGAGAGAAGGGATTGCCAGGCCTTCCAGGCAAGAACGGACGACACGGTGTCCCTGGCCAACCAGGATTCAAGGGTAAGGCACTGCATTTTACCTCACTTGATACTAAACTTGAGCAGTCATCGCTACAAATACAAAACCTTTAAATTTCCCTTTGTTCTATATTAACAACAAAATTAAGTAAACACTTTTCCTTCTTAATACTATAATACTGTACTATTATTAGTCATATTTTAGTTCTTTTAATTACTGAATATTATACAGCAAATCATTACCCTAAAGTTTTACGCATAATTTTAATCTCAAATTAATATTTTGTTTACTTGCTAGTCAGCACAATTGTATCTTTTTTAAATTTATGTTATTTTTTAGTTCTTAACTTACCCATTTGTTGCCTGTCAATGAACTGTTTTCTTCTTCAGATAATTAATTGCAAGACAAGGTTGTTACATTTAAACTTTGCCTGTCACATAGGATTACTGATAGCTTCAGCTGAAATTCATTCTACCGTATAGCTAGATATTACAATAAAATAAAATTTCTCCATACAAGTTGTTTATTTTGGGCACAGTATGTAAAAACTTGTCAATGTTACGTAATAGACTTTGCAACTATACTGACAATGTGTACAGTAACTGCAATCCTCAAACGGGATGTTTGCCACATATTAATTCAGACATTGGATCAATTCAGACATTGGTTCAATATAAACATGTGTATGTCAACAGAAATGTTTGGCCATTGCTTCGTATATTACTAGCCAAAAAATCAAAGTACAGTAAACTCCTGATTATCCGTGCACTGATGAACCAGTTTTCTGATTATCCATGCGGCATTCTGTGTGTTCAACACCATAATAAAAATTTCTTGTTGAAAAACTTTTTTTTTTACATAAGAATTTGAACTCTAGTGTACAAGAATGTATTAACGAAAGTTAAACATTATGATTTCTTATATTTACCGTTCACCCCAGACAAATTTCTATTAATTTTGGGATAAGGGTGTGCTATAGATCAGTAAACACTGTATTTGTAGGCAAAACAGTACGATCTTTATGGTGTTTAAGTGAATTATAAATTAAATTATTTATATCTTTTGGTGCGGGATAAAATTTTTTAATTATGCTAAGAAAGTATAAATTTTTTTTTTAATTCTTTTTTTGTAAATAATTTAATTTTGGTTTATTTTAAGCGAGAAAACCACATACATAGTGTTTACAGAGTCATTTAATTCGGTGTTCGACTAAAGTCGAATGTCGCAGTTAAGGAGTTAAATTTTCCGTGCATTGTCTAGCATTATTTAATGCAGATAATTGGGAGTTTGCTGTGCTGCAGCAGATAAATGTGAAAAAGGTGACAAATTTGCAACTTTTTATGCTCTGTGGGTATTTTGTATAAATAGTACGTAGTATAGTTAAGAGGCTTATTCACATGCTAATACAGTTACGACCTTCCCTATTTTAATTTTCCCAAAATGAAAAACAACAAATGCACTCAATAGCATTTTGTACTCACCTGTTTGTTTAAATTTTTTTTAATAATAAATTAATAGCCTCTCTGTTGCACTGATTTTCTAGTTTAAAAGTGGCCTATGGTGGTGGCTGAAGCGGATCTGGTTGAATGTTCTTTAGTTTCCATAAAAATTATGCAATATTTATTTAACACAAACTGTATATGTTTACACACCCACATTAGGTATAGAAAACAATACACATAACATATGCAAGATCATTTAAAACCTTTTCAAAGGACTTTCTAAAAAAAAAAAAATTGGTAAGGATCAGCTTCGATCCAAGCAACTGCACAATTTTTGTATTTATAGGCTGTTTTTAAAACTGCACAAGTATTAAATAAGACCAAAAAAATTTTCACTCGTATAAAAAAGAAACAGGGTTTCTTAATACACATTATTTTACGCTGCAACAGTGGGTGCTAGTTCTGAAATGGTATGTGTGTGTGAATGCACAGGTGAGCAAGGCTTGCCTGGCCTGCCTGGTATGAAGGGCGAGACAGGATGGCCAGGACCACTAGGGCCACCTGGAGAGAAGGGCAACCAGGGACTGGGCGGACCTCCCGGCCCACCTGGCTTAGACGGAGCCCCTGGGCTGCCAGGACGGGATGGCACGCCAGGTATACCAGGGCAGAAAGGAGACATTGGACCGGCTGGGCTCTTTGGTGCTCCCGGAGAGAAAGGCGAACCTGGACCTGCAGGTATGTTCAAAACACGTACTTCAATAACTAAACCTTAAGTGGGAAGTTTCATCAAAATTGTGGTTTTAATCAAATTATTTAAAAAAGAAAGCTAGGTAGAAAAAAGAGAATGTATGAACACTTAACGTATTCTTCCATGTACCCCTCGCACCCATGTAAGCCGCAAACCCCTCTTTTTTCAACAACAATTTTGAGGAAAAAAAATTTTTTAACAAAGAAAATTCAAACTTAACGTTGTATACTTCAGGTAGTTACTGGCAAGCAAATTTGTGGCTACTATTAGCCGAAGGTCGTGTTAAACGTGTGTCTTAGCCGTAGTAAATGTACAAAATGTATGATGTTCCAAATGTTATATCACGTGTTACACGTATTTATTACTGCCACTCTGAAATTAATGCATGAACAATTAGCAACTTGCCAACGAAATGTAAATGAGTCAAAAAAAAAAAAAGAGTTAGTAATGTAATACAAACATCATTACGTCATATGAGAGTCCACACAAAGCAGCGAAAGCGCGAACCAAGTACATGAGGCGTGCAACGTGTGATACAACACCAAACACGCAAAGCAAAATAAAATTACCGGCACTATCCACCCTAAGTAGACCAAAATGTTTTGTCACTATGAAATGCTGACGTTGCTAGGGTATCCTGTACACGTTTTTTTTTTAATTTGGCGACACTCTCTAATACACGACGTTGAGGTGTACTTACGACGTACTGCGCAATTTCCTATTTATTCTGCTTCCTTAATTACTTTTAGCTTCTCACTCATTGGAAACGAAAGCAAGCATAGATTTGACATTTTGATTTCTCAAAGAACTAACAAGATACTACAGTACGCAGTCACTATGAAAATGCTCAATTCATCTGCTACACGCCGAGAACAATGTCACCTAAACATGTGACTAATTACATAATAATACAACACGGTGTACAAGAACTTACAGAGTAATACTCATTGATAGAACACACACAAGAAAGGACAAACACATTTTCCGTTGAAGCGTGGAAGCTTGCGACGTTTCGCCGGCTTCTTCAGGCAGCGAGTGGAGGCACATCAATGTCTACTGTTCAGCGGAGGTTGGTAATCAGTGCACCTAGTGGCCAGAGAACACACTAGGTGTGGTGGGAAGTTTGAAAGTGGGAAGAGAGGTTATCTGATGTTGAGGCCAGGTGGCTCCCTGGATTTGGTGATGTATTGGTGAGCCAGTTCCCAGCGTGTAAACTCAGCACTGTTGTTCTGCTGAGGTAGAGCCCTCACCACTCTAGTAGTGTAGCAAGAGTAAAAACTGGATTGATGTGATGTAGCATGTGCTGCAACTGGCTTTTCATGGGGGTCAACAAACACCCCACACCTAAGGCATGTTTCGTATCAGCTCTGTGGCCATTAATCCTTTCTTGTGTGTGTTCTATCAACAAGTACTACTCTGTAAGTACTTGTGCACCATATTGTATTATTATTATTATTATTATTATTATTATTATTATTATGTAATTAGTAAGCCTAGTGGCCTCTTTCCGCCTAAACATGTGACTAGTTATCGATCACGCCACCAGCATTCCATCGCCTGCATGTCTGTATGAATGCGTGCCTTGCCACCCGCGCTGTTGTCAAGTCTCTGTGCACGTCAGTTACCTACCCACGTAGCGCGAGGACTTCAAATACAAATTATACATGCAAGCCATGCACCCCCATTTTCGTGATTCAAATTTTGGAAGAAAGGTGGGTCGGGTACATGGGCGAATGCTGTATTTTAAGATCATATTTGTTTACATATTTTTAAGGTTTTGATCTCTGTCTTCGTAACTGGACATTAACTAATTATTTACTGGTTTCAGTCTCACATCAGTAAATATAGATAACAGCCCTTTCACTTAAGCTTAAAAAATTATCTTAAGTAATGCTATATGTCACTACTTGCTCTGAAGTTTAAAATTAGTAAGTACTTGTAAACAAACATAAAATCTGTTAATAAGTGTAGGAAACTACCTTAGTAAGAGAAGTTTTCAAGAGAAAGACAAATGTCAGTTGGGCACCTTGTGCATGGAAGCAATGAGGCAAGTGGTGGACAAGTAAGTCTGCCTTACAGCTGGCGGCTGATCGCGGTCGTTGTAGTCCAATAGCACGCAAATTAAACATGTAGCATATGTTATTACTGCATGTGTTAAAAGTCAAAGGATTGAACTACAGATGGCAGGATGTATTCTTCTCCTTTGCCTTCAGGATACTGAGCGACAGTAGATATATGGGCCAATATGTCACGAAATAAAGACAACCTCCAGGCCTTAATATCAGATAACTCACTTTTCCTCCCTCCTATTCATTGCAAGCCATCACAACCAGACCTACATTACTACCCCCTGTTTGAAATTCCCGCCGTGCTTAGTTCGCCTTTCGGCCGCTAGGCTTACAGGTAACATAGCACACACTGCTGCTGGATTGCAGTGTGCCATGTCTTGCCGCACGAGGAAGCCAGTTTAATACTGGCGAAATGTTGCGACCGCTCTTCCGCGGAAAAATATGTGTCGTCCCTTCGTGTGTACCTATTTACACGTATCAACTGTAAGTACTTGTACTTCTGTCTGTTACATTACAATGCAATTAATTAGTTTATATTGACCTGCTAAAATTTTCCATTTTATCTATTCTAACAATTAACACTCTGGGAATTACATTTTTTTACATCACATTTTACGAAAAAGCATATTAATGCAATTAAGAAGGAATAACTTTAATAATCAAAATATTTTTTTATGTTTTCATTCACGTTTTACCCCTAAATTTCTTATTTAAGTTACAGTTTTATCCTACTTTTTTTCATTGTTTTTTGCCACCAATAAAATTGATGCTGGATTGCCATTCATTCCTTATTTTTTTAACGATAAGTGACAGAAAATAATTGTGTTATTTGATTTCTGAAACCTATTCCGGTGAATTATATATTACAACTTAATTGCAAAAAATTAAAATTCTTTCATTCTAATCACTGTTGCTGTATTAAAGAAAATAATGATTTAATCACAATGTACTATGTAACAAATAGAAAAAAAGAGGAACACATCATCAGTATAAATATACAGGTAGCGCCACTTAACCTTAATAAAAGCTATTTTCAGTCCATATATATTTTGACAATCTCAAAAATCTCTTTTGTGTTCAAAATTGATGCTGTTATTTCACATAGAATCAACATCTAAAATAAAAGTATGTTTACTATGGCACGAACTTGTAATAACTTTGCGTTACTTATAGGTACAACGACCGATACGTTTTTATTTGTGACTAATACACCTGCAGCTCCTAACTGCCATAGTGGAACTGCCGTGCCCGGATGTACATTGCCAACTTGACAGTGCATAATATACCACACTCCTCCAGCAAAAACACAAAACAACAAGAACATACAAATTACATAATAAACAGTCATACTACAACTATAAGTTTACACTTGTTACAAATCCATTATTTACTTGGGGACCCTGCTTCTTTTAGGGTATCGTGGTTGATTGTTGGCATTATCACTCGCGAACATACTCCCTTCTCCTTGCACAAACCCCTTTAAACCTTCTTCAGTGCTACTACTCCAGCTTTCTCCATCTTGGCTGCTGCCTGCTGCACTTTCCACAACTGCGACTTGTGGCACCTTTTCTGGCAGCATTGCCCTGCCACATGCAAGCACAGAAGTTGAGGTTTGGTCACAAGGTGGCAGTCTTGCTCCACTGCTACTGCCCTGCACGCTGCTGGCAGTTTTAGCTTCCTTCTTAGGCAGTGATGGAAGGGGACGGAGCTGATCTAGGTGACGGTGATGAGTGGCCCCACTGGTTCCTTGCACCTTGTATGTAAGTGGTCCCAGCTTGGCAATGACGACACCCTTCTCCCATCTCTTCTCCCCACGTGTATAAACTGTAAACCCCACCCCATCATTCACATCAAAAGTCCTGCTTCTGTGGGTAGAATTCAAAACAACAGGACCAATTTGCCAAGCTCTAACAGTTGTAGCCACAGACGGAGTAAGTAACGACAAACGGTTGCGAACCACTCTGCCAAACATCAAACTACTTAGGGACTCCCCTGTGATGGTATGTGGTGTGATTCTGTAGTTCAACAGGAAGCAGGGTAAGGCTGTGCTAAGAGGAACATGGGAGTGAACCAGTGACTTTAATTTGTTTTTGAAGGTTTTAACCATATTCTCTGCTAACCCGTTTGAAGACGGGTGATAGGGTGGTGAAAATGTGTGCTTTATAGCATTGTGCTTGCAAAAACAACTAAACTCCTCTGACGAGAACTGGACACCATTATCCAAGACAAGTTGTTCTGGTAAACCATACACAGCGAACCACCAACGCAACTGTGTTAATGCAATTCTGATATAATATCAGGTTGAACACTAATTTCTGGCCATTTTGTGTGACTGTCTACGAGGACTAGAAAGTACTTTCCTATGAACGGGCCCGCTTTATCCACATGAACTCTTTGCCATGGCAGTAGGATTGACTTGTCTGGCAAGAACTTATTGTGAAAACATGGCGTATAATAAGACACTGCCTCTTTCAAATCCTTGTCTATCTGAGGCCACTATACATAGGAACATGCTAAGGCTTTCATTTTGCATATGCCAAAGAAGCTGGTGTGCAGCTCCTTTAAGACTCTCTCTTGCAAAGCATGTGGAATAACCACCCGGTGACCCCACATCACACAACCACCTCCCAGCGCAAGTTCATTTCTCTTTCCATAGAAAGGCTTGAGAAGTTCGAACGGCTGCATGGACCAACCATCTCTCAAACACAGAATGGCTTTACTTAACACTCCATCCCTTTCAGATGCCTGCCTAATTTCCTTAGGTGTCACAGGCAAGAATTCTGACACCCCTACATCCAAATATGGAAACTGCACTGGGGAGGGTTCAACATTTGGAAACGGTAACCTAGAGAAACCATCAGTATTTGAGTTGGTGTCGCCCTTCTCATACTGAATCGTGTAATCGAAACCCTGAAGAAGAACTGCCCAATGCTGCAGCCTGTTGGCAGCGAGCTGTGGAATACCACAACGGCTACCTAAAATATGAGTTGATGATCTGTTATTAGGGTAAAACTGTGACCATACAGGTACTGAAAGAACTTTTTTACTCCAAATATAATTGCTAATGCTTCTCTATCGAGCTGAGAAGTTCCTTTCTCTGTAGGCGACAAGGCGCGAGAAGCAAATGCAATTGGCTTTTCCTCCCCACTGGGCAGAGTGTGGCTCAAAACTACTCCCACACCACAGGGGGATGCATCACATGCCAACCTAACAGGCAAATCTGGATTGTAGTGTATGACAACATTTGAAGAGACAACCAACTGTTTCAATTCTTTGAAGGCAAAATCACACTTTTGTGATCACACCCACTTTTGACCCTTCTTCAAAAGCTTATGTAAAGGTGCCAAAGCAGTGGCTAAGTTGAGCAAAAACCAGGCACAGTAGTTGGCCAGACCTAACCAAGTTCTCAGCTGACTGACACTATGTGGTGGTGGTTAATCTACTACAGCTTTGACTTTATCATCACATGTGTGCAACCCATCCGTATCTACTCTGTGCCCCAGAAAGGAAACTGAAGAGCGGAAAAACTCAAAATTTTTTTATTCACCCTAAACCCAAAGTCTTGCAAACACTGCAACAATCCATGTAGATTTCTGCAGTGAATCTCCTTGGTGGCACCTGTTACCAAAATGTCATCTTGGAAACTAACAATTCCTTCTAACCTCTGTAGGACTTGCTCCATCGTACGTTGAAAAATGGCAGGGCAAAAAACTATTCCGAATGGAAGTCTGCTATACCGAAATAACCCTCTATGTGTATTAATGGTACACAGCTCCTGCAACTTCTCATTCACCTGTAATTGCTGGAACTCCTGGAACAAATCAATCTGAGAAAATTCTATGCCCCCCTGCAGCTTGGAAAACAATTTGTTAACTCTCGGTAAAGGATAGTGTTCCACTATGAGGTTAGGGTTAACAGTGATCTTAAAATCAGCACAAATACGGACTGTACCATCACGTTTTGCAACCAGAACAACTGGGGTGGCCCACTCACTAAAAGACACAGGATGCAGTATACCTAACCTCAACAGTCTGTCCAACTCTTTATCAACCTTACTTTTAAGAGCAAAAGCCAGGGTCCTAGCAGGTAAAAATACTGGTGCAGTATCTTCACGCACATGTAATGAAACCTTACTCCCAGTAAACGTTCCCAAACCCTCATCAAAGTAGGGTGCTTGTTTGGTAATGACATTCAGCACTGACCTGTCTTCATCTGAAGAAACTCTGATGTGGTTGAGACTTGGTTTTGGCAACTCCAAGGCATCGTACCAATCCCTGCCTAGGAGTGGATGACCTCCATTTGGAACCACAAACAAATCTAGCTCCTTTGGCTTGTTAGCCTTCACTTGCACACGCATCCGAATTGTCCCGCATGGTTGTATGACACCATTTGTATATGACTTGAGGCGAACATGAGTTGACGACAAGGGAAAATCTAAAAACAGTGTCTTATACATGCTTTCTGAAATCGCCAATATAGACGCACCACTGTCAATTTCCACATCCAGCAAAACTCCACCCACGGACACCATGATCCAAGGTCGTGGCCTTGTTGCTGACCCGCACAACTGGAAAACTGGTGTAAATTCTTCATCTGACACGTCTACACTTTGGTAATCAGAATCTTCGTACACAACATAATTATGACGGTATGGCCTTTCCTTTCGACAGATGGAAGGCTCTCTGGCACATTCATTTCAGATGTCCTACACACTTACAGCTGTTGCACTTGTACCTACGGAATTTACAGTCTCTCACGTAATGATTTGAATTTCCACAATATAAACAACCTTGCCGGCCCTGGGTTCTGGCACAATCTTCTTGAGAACGTGTTTTTACCATGTTGACATTTAGGCCTACTGGCTATTCAGTTACTAATGACAAACATGGTGAATTTTCCACCTTCGTAGCTTTCTTGTGTAGACCTGTATTTCCAACAGCCGCTTCATACTGCACGGCTACGCCAACTACCTTTTCAAACGTGAGTTCGTCCATTTCCAAGTTGAGCCGTACCACAAACTGGTCGCGCAAGGCAGCATCCAAAAAGGTCCAAAATTGCAGGAGTGCGTTAATTTACGCAAATTCACCACAAATTCGGAAACTGATTCATGTCTCATTGAAAACACTTCTGAAAGTTGTGTCGCTCCGCGATCACCGACGGCTTTGGAGAGAAATGGCTTGTCAACAAAGCGACAAGATGGCTTCTTAGGCTCACACAAATTACGTAAGACTTCATAAGTTTCCTTTCCTATGGATGATATTAGAATTGCACGCCGTTTAACTTGATCTTCTGGCTTGTCTCCGCCATTTGCGATGAAAAGCTGTTCCAGCCTTTCAACATAAGTATCCCACGTGTCCTCGCCGGGCATAAAACTTTCAACCTTCAATCCCGCCATTCTTAACCAAAATATTACACAGAGAGTAAAATACACGAACGGGCTGATACCATCCTCATCGCCAATGTAATAACTTCGTGGTACTTATAGATACGACAGATACGTTTTTATTTGTGACTAATACACCTGCAGCTCCTAGCTGCCATAGCAGAATTGCCTCACCCGGATGTACATTGCCAACTTGACAGTGCATAATATACCACAGAACTGTACACTTATTGCATAATTTTATCCATATGTAATTGCTAAGTTTGGTAATTTCAAACAGAGATGGGAAATTGGTACATGGTACAGCTGAGTAGTCCTGATTTTTTTTTTTTTGTAAAAGCAATTCATTACAAAATACTGAATAGTTTTCACCACAATGTGCAAAAATCTGTATCATTACGTTGACTTAATAATGCAGGATTTTACAGTGCTTGGCTCATGGTTTTGATGCAACTATGCAACACTCACACTGTGTTATTACTGTCCCACATTTAAGTTACATTACATCACTGTAAAAGTTACTGGTAACATTTACAAAATACAATTTTCCAGACTATGGGATATTTAAGGCATGGAAATTTTGTAGGATTTATTGAAAGTTTTAGGTAATAGTACAGTATTGACAGTTTAGGATTTGTAAAAACTGAAAACATAAAAAATTTTCCATTTTAACTCTTTATTGTTAAGCCTCTACAAAAACAAACCAAATAGCACAACCCAGTCTTGCAGCTTGAAGTACAATCACAACAAACGTTACAAAAAGTATACTCAACTCGCACACCATTTCAGGCCTTGTATATGGGCAAAAATAATTTTAAAAATTACTGTTTGAAAAGATTGAGGGAGTCTTTTGGCCACGAGGGACTGCCCATGCACTACAAATGTTTTTATAGTCAAAAATCTACTACATTCCTAATAGGAGTACAAGCCTACAAAATGCAGCCACTCACAGAAATGGCTGAAAATTTTAGCATACATTACTGTAACTACTTACTTGAATACTAAGTGTGTCTGCCTTGGCATGACCGGTTACAACCACCATCTGAGTATATAACTAAATGTGTCAGATGAAGTTTGATAAGATCCACATTCAGTAGTATGCAATATTTTATCCAACATGTTACCTAATTTAGCAAAGTTGACATACTTAGTTTGTATTGTCGCTTTGCGAAGCTGAGGCATTAAATATTACCTCACTTTGCAAAGCTAATGTATTGAATTTGTTACTTTGCTTTGCAAAGTAATGTAGTGGATTATTAATGAATTGTATATAGTCTAATAGCAGACTACATTAAAAGGACACAGTACACATAAAAAAAATTCCCTTTTATTTGAACAAAAGAACTTATGACAGTAGCGAAAGATGCTCATATTAGGTGCTATTCCGTACATGAAAAGTTACGTGAATTTTAGAAAATGAATTATCCTAATATGACACAAAAACACGTTATTATACTTCCACCAAACATTAACACACAACCTTTCCTCGGCTTAGTTCAGTCAGCATGAGCAAGGGCGCTTTACTCATACCTCTGGTTAGACTTAGAGTTCCCAGTCTATACTGTAATTTCACAATGATAAAATTTGTCCAAAATACAACAGTTTTACAAACGGGCAATAGAGGCATGGAAATAATAAAATGTAGAGTTCAAAACTTAGTTAACAGTTTTCCACAAGTTATAGAAAAGCCAAAAATTAATTTTCATTAAAAGTTAGCATGTTAGCATGATAAGAGGTTTGTGAGCAATGTCTTACGTGCTTCCCACGCTGTCTTGAAGTTCACTAAAAACATAGCTAATTAAATAAACATTTTTGCCTCTTCTGAAAACGGCAATACTTTTTATAAATTTATCTACAACCAATTGCGTCAGTTCAAACGATCGCCTTAGAGAAATAAATAATCTCTTACTTAGAGAAACTAATTCAGCATAGTAAGTTACTGATTGACATTCCATAATATAGATATTACGCTGAATACCTCAGAAAGCAGTACTCTTTCCAAATACAGCTGATAAGGAAAGAAAAATAATAACTATCCTAAATTACAATCCGTAGCATGTTTAAATGTTAATTAGGGACTTCAAAATTGAATAGAATTATTGATAAATTAGTGTCTTTCATCACAAATAGTAATTAGCATGAGCAAAAATAGATTAACTCACTTAGTCTTGATGTTTAAAGTTCCAGGTAAGTATTAAAACACATGATAACAGATAACTGTAATTCCATTACAGTAAATTTAGTTTCACCTCAATACTCCCATTGGGGTACAAGAAAGTGATATTAAATAATGAGTCAAGGATGATATTAATTACAAATCAACATCACAATATGCTAACAATTTTAATTTCAGTATAGTGTTGTGAACAGCAGTACTTAATCTACCTTGTAAAATTAACCATGATAAATGTTATGTAGCTTATGTAATTCACAGAAAAATCAACTTTACATTATCTGTAGTGTGTTAATAAATACATATTAACGTTCAGTTAAACAAATTCTGTTGTAAATCTTGACATTACATAGTAAATTAATTTTTTAATTAAAAATTGAATTAGGTGCTGATTCATGTGGCAAGAGAATCTGGCTAAGAAATATAACATTGCTGAATTGGGAAAATGTTTTAATCAGCGCATAATAAATTATGCCAATGGAAGTAGAACTAAAAGACAATATTGCAATATTACAAGAGATATAATCAATGCTATCTGAGAATAACTTACCAATTGACTTATGTCATACTGCAACATGAATTCCTACACAGGTAAGCCACCTTACTACAATGGCTTGTTGACATTTGATAGGGTACACCAATCTAAGAAAATCATAGACAAAATGTCCCACTGATTTGAATACACACACTGTTCAGTTTGAATAGGAAGTGAAGACAACCGGAATAACTTTAAATCCAGCGTAACAGCTGTCTTGTGTGATAACTGGGCATTGTGATAAAAATTAGTTTGAAAGTAACACTGTAAGATTGTATTGTTATGCTTTATCACAAAGTGCTTTAGAAGTGGTCATGTTGTATGTTGCAGGAAGGGATGGCTTCCCTGGGGTGCCCGGCTCGAAGGGGGATAGAGGAATAGACGGACTGCCGGGCCCACCAGGTCCAATAGGGCCAAAGGGAGACCGAGGATTGTCTGGTCCAGTGGGCCTTGTAGGAGAGAGGGGCTTCCAAGGAGAGAAGGGCGACAAAGGAGAGAGAGGCTTCAGCATTCCTGGCCCGAAGGGTGAATCAGGAATTCCAGGTATGCACTTTGCCATCAGCAGCTTCCACACCACGTCAAATGGGAGGCTTAGCATAAGAAATCTCATTAAAAATGTAACAATATCGAAAAAGAAATGCCAGGACACACACACATGTCAAAGTTGCAGTAAAACTTTGCCTTGACTGAGAAAAGTTGATGGTCTTGGGTAATACAGACCATCCGTAATATTAATTATTCAGTACTTACTACACAAACATACTGGTTGTATTATAATAACAATCAAGTGATGTTATTAACTTTATCTCTTTTGCATTCTCAAAACATTTTTGGTATCCCTCTAAATTATTTCAGTATTTTTTTTAATGTTACCTAATTCCTCTTTGCATTACTGTACATACCACTCTTCTCTTATCTCTCTGGATGATGCATATAACTAGGAAAGAACAACCAATAAGATCATCTGTTTCATATAAAAGTTTCTGTAATTTTGATGTGCATTGTTTTTTTATGGTAATCTCATAATGAAGTTGATATGAATCAGCAACTATTTAAATGGAAAAAAACTGGTACTTCAACATTAGTGGCGTTAATCTGAAATGACGTACGCAGTATGACATAAATTGAAGACTTACTAAAATAATATTGTTTAAAACAGATCAAAGCAGTCCTTAAATACGTACAATTAGTGACATGTTAACAATAAGTCTGAATGTTTTATTGGTTTTATTTTATTGCACTATGTATCAAGTAAAACCAAAACTCAAGAACTTATCCGGCTAGAGAGTATTGTTTATAAATTATTTTTAAATTAGGTTATTTAGTGCAGTTACTGTCCCAATTCCTATGAAGCCCCAAACATAAGACGCATCATAAAATAAATTATCAACTAGCTGAGGAAGCAGGCCCGGATTTACAGGGGGGCTTTGCGGGCTATAGCCCAGGGCGGCAAAATGCTAGGGGCGGCATATTTTCAGGGTGAAAAAAACTAAACAATTTGAAAATAGATAGAATTTTTTTTAGTTACTCCAAAAATCAAACACAGTTATGTTGTACTATGTGCGTAACATTCATGGTGTAAACAGTTGCACATGTCCTCCACTTAGTAGAATACGCGTACAGCCCATGAATGAAGGAGTAAAGTGAAACCGCCTGACAACCGAAACCCGACCTTTGGTATGCATGGCAAAAGCACTAGGGGACTCCTCACATACACCATTCTGTGGGCTAGTCCGGCGTGTTACGTGTTAACTCGCATATTTCGTTTCAAAACATTTTAAGGTGGCTTCACCTGCTGCTTTGCAACTGAAACTTTATGTTCTATTTTTTTCCTTGGTATCAGTGTAACACGATATAATGTCGTACCATATGACATCACTCTATTGGTGCGCTTTGCCTTTGGTCTTGCGAGGAAGTTCAAAGTTGAGGTTCCGATGACAATTGACATGCACTTGTTCCAACTTAGTGGTTGCATTGTGTGGTGGTGTGTTGTGTTATGCTGTTGAGTTGCTTTACTATATTTCGTTAAGAATACCAGAATTATGATCATTTACTATTTTGCTTAAGGTAGGTAAAGCATGAGATATGAAGTATTGTTGTTATTTTTATTTGTGTTTGGTTTTTATGTAATTATATTCACTCGAGTTGTTGGAACTCTTTTGAAGAATATTTCGGTAGGTAACAAATGACTTAATTTGGCAGGTCGCGTCAATGTGTGTGAAGCAAAGCGGTAAGGGTGCCGCCGGCCGGCGGAAGTAAAGTAACGCACTATTACATCTACGCAATTATGGCGTGTAGGGTGTTACAATTATTAATTTTCCTATTTGACTTAAAGCGGTAACCATAACATTTTATTTGCGTAAAGTATTGTTTAAAGCACGATGCATGCTTCTATAATTTATTGCAATTTTCAGAGATATTACAGCCTGAAAAAGCCGTTTTTAGCCATTTTGAGAGGCCCGAAAATCACATTTCTAAAAAGTATGCCGAATTTTTTTATTGGTAGAAGCAATCTTTGAAATGTGCGTTCTTTTTGCATATATACAAATGTAATAAGCGCTTGATAGTTCCACCAAAAAAAGAATAGTCGCAACTCGCCCCAACTCGTTTGAGTGCATGTGCATAGGACTCTTTTAAGGTTCCTATCTAGTGTGGCTGCGTTTGTATATGTGAGGCACAAAGTCGATAGCATGCCGGCCGTTGTCAAACGCATTATAACGCAATTGGCGTGTAGAGATTTACTACTATCAATACCATATGTCTCTTTAAAAGCTGTTTGAGCACAAACGCACAGAGTAACCTTCTCACCGCGCCATCTTGATTTGCACTGCCTTCCTTACAGTATGGCGGATAGGCGCCAAGTTCAAACCCACATTAGTACGAAGCACAATATGTACAGAGTAGTACCAACATGGCAGTCGGGAGACCAGTTCCGAACATGTACAAACTTACAACAAATATTATTTACA
>PNEQ01003527.1:0-15121 GCA_003012365.1 Medauroidea extradentata | reverse complement strand
GTTGTAGTTGGAGATAAACTAACTATTTACTGCTTTCAGGCTCATAAAAATAAATACAGATGACGGTCAGCTCACTTGAGCTAAAAATTATTTTAAACATTGCTCCGCTACTGCTTATAAAATTTAAAAAGTCTTAAAATAAGGGCACTATCCTCTAAAGTTTTTTATGCCTATTATATTATGAACTCGTGTTCATTCTAAATGTTATACCTACTGGCAGTGGCGGTTGGCAGGGGTTCGATGTAATGGTGGCTGGAATTTAGTGGTGTCAAGTTTTTTTTAATGTTAATAATAAAAAAGTGGGCGGCAATTTTGGTGTAGCCCCCCATCAACATAAATATAAATCCGCCTCTGTGAGGAAGAAGTCTTCCAGTGTATTGCATATAGGAATAAGACCGACATTCAGTACTGAAAAAGTTAGTAAAATGGTCTGTATGTATTTAAAATTTGTGAATTTAAAAAATGTCAATTCTGCATATTAGTATGGTAAATAAGTTTTAATCTAGTGAACAACAGATTAAACAGGCCTTGGAAGAAAAAAGAAAGTTGAAAGGTCGCATTTGTTTTTAGGAGGCTCATATGGTCCAGAATTAGATTACAGTATTGCAGTGTTCATCATGCATAATGAGCAAGACTTTTATGAATGGCTGCAATCAGCTGGTAATAGCTAGCTGCTTCGAGTATTAAAATATGTGCTTTTAAAAATAAATGTACAGGATTTTAGTGTAGGCCTACAGTAAGTCCTCGCTTACCGTTACAGTTAGGTTCTCAGAACAACGGCGTTAAGCAAAAATTACATTAAATGAGGTGTTTTTGCCTGTCTACTCATAAAAATTGGCATTCTCTAACTGCACAAAGTAAATTTTTATTCTTAATGCTCATGTGACATATTTCCTGCATTTCAGAGTACTGTATATTATTTGAAATTGTTAAATACCAATTTTTTCCAAAAAAAAATATTTTAGTAAAATAAGTTGTTGCACAAACAACTCCAACATTAACATTCATAATGAAATAATAAAGGTAAGATAAATCTGAGTATCAAATTCTTGAAAAATACCATTTTCTGTCAGATTCAGAATAAATGGCATTTGTCTTTGTAACAGTTTGTATAACGAAAACAGACTTTACTTTGTTAGTTACGCGTTTCCAACTGACTACGAGAATGTGATTTTAGGTGTGCCGCTGCTGAATGTTTTTTTATTTGTCAGAAAACAGTTTAACCATATTAAATACGCATAATCAAATCATATACCGTTAACTCACAAAATAGCACCCAGTTTAGAATACATTTTTTTTGACACCAAAGAATTTTGTGTTTTTTCTTTCTTTCTAATGATGACACATTCAGCCAAGTTACGCTAATTTTAAAAATTTCTATAGTGTGACAATGGATAAAAGAACCTTGCCCAGTAGCACTCTGCAAATCTACAGCTTCCCCTACCTCGCCAGGTTGGAGGGGTGGGTAATCATGGTTAGCAGTGCTTGCACATCAGTAGATTTACCTTACCTTACCATTGCTGGATGGGTGAAAGCTCTTCATCACATCCAAAACCATGTTACACGAGCGGACAGTAACGTATAATGTTATGTCTTTGCACATCATACCTCTGTCTGTAATTCTGTGATGTCACTCACTTTGTATCTACTCTGAATGACCCATATCCATGCTTCATTACAAGACAACGGTGTTCTAGATATGACTGTATTTATAATTAACGACCACACATTTACATTTGAAAAACCTTTTATTGGTTGTTAAATATGTGCCTATATTTATCCAACTGAGATGACAACTTTGGCTCTTCTATAGATACTTAATGTGGTGGCACTGACGCTCGTCTCTTACACACTGCCTCTGCCAACATAACCTCCGGTTGCCCGGCGCACCTCCCTTTTTCTCACGCAACGCCCTTGCCTAGGCGAGCGGGTTTGCGGTGGTTAGTACTAGTCGTGAAATCGTCGACTAACAAACAGTCCCACTATGTCCTTTTTACTCGTTGCCGGTCTGGAACAGGCCTCTGCTTGGGCGTCTACTTGCCTAGATCGTCGCTAACATCTGCTTGGACGTCTACTTGCCTAGATCGTCATGCAACGCATCCACCCCTTGAACTATACTACACCTTTCTAGCTCAGGCCCCACGTTGGGCGCTAAATGTGGTTGCACTGACGCTCGTCTCTTACACACTGCCTCTGGCTGAGGTGACGATAACTAGCCCCACTTATTTGCTTACTATGTTCCACAAAAAATAGTAATTTGGTCAGTCCTCATATATGCTCCGATCTCAGCGGTGAGTTACTCTTACCTCAGGGTTCGTGGTATCGAGGGATGGACGCATGCATAACAGCATTCAAACACGTGGTCAGATTAACAACCCATATTTATTACCTTCTTGTAACAAACTCACGCAATCGCGCTTACATCGGTACGTACAAACTTCTTGTACAAAATATAACTAAACTGAAAGAGAACTGAACTAACTAAAATGAAACCCAACTCAAACAAGGAAAAATAGCACGTGCTAAACTCAAATTATGAACCGATAGTGATCCAGGAACGCGGTTGATACGGCTGTAAATTCACATCAAAAAGTCAAATAAATTGAAGCTGGTTACTAATGAATAGTTCTAAAAAGTCTTTTCACTGCCTTCCATTACGGCCACATCTCTTCCAATTGCGCCCCTCGGCTTACCACGTGCGAACCTCGCACAACACGGAACACGTCCGGCCTCCTCGACAGTCAAGAACAAAGTGACCAGCAACGACGACCACAATGACGTCCCAAGATACCATGGCGGCCTACCTTCCAGTTAGAATGTTCCATGACCTTCTAGCAAGATTAAATAACCGGTCCGGATACAAATTAACCAAACTAAAATCACCGAAAAATTGGCAAAACTATGCTTACTTTACAAAGACATATTTCAATATTTTAGTAAATAATTATTACAATAAAAATCTTGGCATCGGACATTGCTGGCCGTACACCTTGCAGTACCCTCTGTAAACCCCTATTAGTGTCGCCCCCGCGGCACCATGGCCAGGCTGGCTGACCTCATCTACATATTTTCAAAATAAATACCATAACTTTCAAACTGCAATAACTTTTAAAGGATCAATTTCTCGTAAAATGTCCACGAGTCCAAAGTTGCTTGAAATTTCATGCCGTTTTAGAAAAGTCCACACATGACATTGTTCTGATCCGTTTAACTCGACCAAGGAAGCTAGTTCCCGTTCCTAAATTGACAAAAAATACCAATGTGGGAAAACTTATGCCCTGAGAGTTGAACACTGTGAACAAGGGCTGACAAAGAATGTACTCGACAACATATGGTTTACGGTTAATACTGGCATTTATTACTGGCAAGGTTCAAATACATTATAATCACAAGGTTGAAGTTACACAAAATCTCTCAAGCAGCGCAAAAGACATTACATTCATAAACTTCTCTCTCTGAATGCTTGACATAATACACACGACGCCCCGTTCGACGCACCGACGGCCCAAAGCGAGAAAAATCGAAAGAACTCGCAAACTAAACCAACAAAGGAGACCAAGCGACTTACTGACCAGACACACGACGGCGCCTTGCCGTGCGACCCTGTTAAATTACACTGAAAAACGAGAACTCACCTAGTCGGACCGTCGGGGCATCGAGCGGAGTCAGCGAAAACCAAGACACGACCAGCGCGGGCAAAGGCAGACGCAAGAGTGAAGAGCCCCTCCCGGCTGGTCACCACTCCCAAACCCCGGCAGGAGGGGAAGGGAGGTGAGGCTCAGCCGAGGAGTGCCGAGCGCGCCCAACCAACGAACGAAGGAGCCCGAGGATCTGGCGCCACAATCAAACCGCCTGGTCGTTGCGAGCAGACCACCGGGCGGAGCAAACCCACATCTATCACTCGGGAGGACTCAATAGGACCGACGGGACGGGAAAGGGGCGAGGCGGGGAGCAATCCCACCACAACATATTTACTTTAAATTTACGTCTCATCAGAACATTGAGAGCTTAGAACAATTTTAACTTACTCAAAACTTGAGAACACATTATTTAACATTAAAATACTCCAATGAGAAAACTTATCACTAGGAATTGCATCCAGACGCGGTTTTCTGTTACTGTACTGTTTCTCCAGGCCCAATAGCGGTTTTACATTTAGAGTGGGTTTTCTATGTGAGTTCTTGTTCAGCAAAATTATAATCTTTACGTTTTTTAACTAAATGACTTACTTAGAAAATTATTAGGCTTACGATAACAAACATGGAACCCTCATATTGAAACAATTATTATTGACTTACAAAAATTTTAGAAACATTAGGATTTTAAATAATTTACAGGTAATATATCTAAGTAGGGTGGCCGGGCAACACACTGGGGCTTTTGACATTTATAAAGGCATCAACCCTACCCTACACCTAACTGATACTAGGCTGACCAGCTCTTGGTTCTGAAGTGTCAGTAACACTGGCTAGCATTAATTTATGCAAACAAATAAACAACAGCAGAGACTCTAGAAATACAACTGACTTATTGAAAAAAAAGTATACCCCAAGTGCAGGCTGGCCGCTTCATATTAGTAAAACCTTTGATTACGTCAGTATGCATTTCTCTTGTACAACAAAATGTAAAACAATACAACAATGCAGTTTTTTGGTCAATTTAGCAGCAGTCTGTTTTCCACCCACCGATAAACATTTTCGTAGTTTAAGTCATCATGATAATCACCAGACTTCTGACTGGATTTTAAAATAAGTTACACTTTTGGAGCAAAGCCTTCTTCTACATCTGCATACTTAACAATTAATTGTGGACCTTTCCCTTTAGGCTCAGTGACACAAATTTCCATATTTTATTGCCAACAAGAAGTTGAATTATCCGAAGCACTAACATATGTTTTATCAACATAAACTATTATCCTACAGGCCTTCCTATACATGCATCTGCCACAGATGTTGGCCCCTCCAAATTTTTAAATCAGGTGTTTCAATCAAGATATTCCTCTTGGATTGGCAATTTTCCCAGCAAACTCAAGTTCTGTAACAATTTCCATAAATATTCTCTGCAACAGTTTAAAACACATACTGTCATATTGCAAAGCCATGTTTAACTTTTAAGAAAGTTGGAACATTTTTCTGTACAGTACAAAATGCATATATTTTCTACACACAGCACAGCATGTAAAATTGTCTACTTCAGTTAACTTCCTGTGTTTTTTTTTTCCTCTCGGTAGGTTTCACTGTTGCTTCAGAAACTCCTGTTGCAAGACTCGTCGCTTCAACAACGTTATAGGCCTACATCAGTTTGTGTGACTTTCTTGTTTCCAGAGATTAAGTTGATAAATGATGCACAATCTCATGCTTGTCCCCCCATAACAGTGTACCCAACTTGAGGGGCCTGCATAGAATTTGTTGCCGTAATCAATGAATTGACACAATGTGTTTACACATGATATTTAGGACTGCCCGGTCGCCCTGGAGAGCGTGGCCTGCCAGGTCTGGACGGTCTCCCCGGCATACCAGGACCGAAGGGCGAGCCAGGTTTACCAGGTCTGGACGGTCTGTCAGGACCACAAGGGCCACCTGGTCCCCCCGGAGAGATGGGACTCGATGGTATTGCTGGACCTCAGGTAATAACTATCATACTTGTGATTACAGCAGTTGTAACTCTTACACTCACTTGTTATATATGCCCTTGGATAAAGTCTGAGCACTACTACCAATCTAAGAAAGTTTTGCTACCTTACAATCTACATACAGATGTTTCCAACACTTTTGGACATACTAGTTGTTTGAATTGACATGAAACAGATAAATATCAATTCCTGGCTAAAACAAAAGTAAAATGTTTGCATAGCACTGAAGATGCAAAATTTTTACTTTCTAACGTGCAGTACTCGATTATTATTAGTGATGCACCAATAAGACATTACTGATTACAGAAAAAATTTTGGTTATTAACTTAGCCATCTGTCAGTACTGAAACAGAAAGATTACCAATTATTGTATATGTACGTAGTAAAAAGTTTTAATTCAGAACTACACTTAAGTTCACATATAAATATTTTGTTTATAAACACTTTGGCCACCTTTTATAGCATATTACAGGACATCAACAAAGAAGACATCAATAACTGTTAAAAGTTAGCCAACATTGCAGATAGTTACTAATAGCTTTCAAATCGGGGGGAAAAAATTAATGTTTGCTAATTGTTCGGTCCACTGAAACAGGAGTAAACATAAATTGAAATTAAAATAATCTAAAATTGGAAATGTACTGATATCTTATAGTTGTCTGTAAATCATACAGTATTGCAAGACACATAAAACTGGAGTCATAATAAAACATGCCAATTATTTCTGAGGCAGTGTCACTGTACTACTTAAATCAACTTTGAATTATTCAGCCCTGTTATAAAATAAGATGTGATAAATAGTTGGGCAAGTTTGAATCTGAAACTAATCATAATATTTTTAAATATTAGAATTGTCGGGTTTGATAACTGGCGGTGGAGAGTGCGGTGGGTAACAAAAAAAGATTGATGGTAGGTAAACTGAATGAGATGCACTGATATTGCTAGCTAGTGAATTTAGAAATTTCTTGATGCTCCATCCTAATGTATTCTAGTTGAAATTTTTATCTTTGTCATTAGATTGATCACTATATTAATGTTCTACCATACCAATAACAAAGAAAACCGTTACAACTTCATATTTGAGGCAACAGAAAACAAGGAAGGAGTATTATTATAACTATTAAAACACAAAAGTTTGTCTACATTTCTTTGTGAGTTTTTAATCAGCTGGAGAGAAAACATTTAAAAGTAATTGTAAAATTTCTTGATATAACTTGGGCTTGTTTTAAACCAAAGATGACACTGACATCTTTGTTTGACCCCATGATTCCAGGGTCTTCGAGGAGACTTAGGTCAGCCTGGAGAGCCAGGGGAACCATGCGAAGCTCAGAGTGACTATGTGACAGGCATCCTACTGGTGAAACACAGCCAGAGTGAGTTGATACCAACCTGCGAGCCAGGGCACATCAAGCTGTGGGACGGCTACAGTCTGCTCTACATAGAAGGAAACGAGAAGGCACACCATCAAGATCTTGGTATGCATTAGCAAAGAGTATCCTAAAATGGAATTCTGTATTACTGGACTTACGTGAATATAACACCTGCCATAACACCCACCATAATTCTGAACACCAGAAATTAAAAATGTAAAACATGCATGTATAACTTGGAAAATCACAGCTCAAGCCTCAAGTCAAAAAACGAAGTCCCGAAAATTAATTTTATAAATTTGCACATTTTACAAACATTATCATAAAATAAATAACGTCTCGGGGAGCATGTGAGGCTGAATGGAGTGTCTGCAGCGGCATTACACTTCAAGCAGTACCGACTCTGCAGCACATGCTTTGTTTTGTCTTTTACGACTGAAAAAAGAAGCACTGCAAGTGCCATTTTCGTTCTGTTTACGTGAGAGCTAGTGAAGTACGAAATTTTGTTTTTTAACGTAAAAGGTTTCTTTAAAAGGTTTGCATATTATAAATTAGTCATAACCTAGTTATGATCTGTCTCTTGTAAGTCTGTGATTTTAAGATTAATTTTTTTTTATTTTAAAAATTGGAGGTACACCTGTAAATATAGTAGTTCCTAAAGTATGTATTCAGACAGACTAGGGTATAAGATTTTTTGAGTACATATTTATTAGTACTGCTAAAATGAAAATGACACAACTGCTCACAAATTAATTTACAAATTAATGAACATTTGTAACAATATGCAACTGATAACACATGCTTCGTCTTTCCGCTATGTGTGCATGAGCAAATATCACAAGTATATGATATAATGTTATTGATACAAGTTGTCATTCAGGGTCCGTAGTAAGGGGACCACCAACTGTCACAGTGACTGATCACAAAGCAAGAAGTTCAAAGAAAACATACCGTTCAACTTATAACTTAAGAATGTCTAGACCTTCTAAAGAATGCACCACTCCTTAGAGAAAAAGTTATTAAAATCTTTCCCATTCACATGATTTTTTAAAAAGTTCCTTTACAATAAAAGTACCTAGTATTGTGCAAATCAAGACTCAGGCCCCGGGTTTATGTGCCTGGCGCCCTGGGCAGATTAAAACTAATCCTTATCCCCCCCCCCCCTGGTACAAAAGTCACGCAAAAATTTGGTTTTGCACTATTTCAGAATATGGGTGCATGAAATATATAAAATTACAAAAGATAAGTAAAAAAAATCTTTGTGCAAGTTGCGCCCCTTCCAGATTGCCGCCCTGGGCAATCGCCCAGTCTGCCCAGTTATAACATGGGGCCTGTCAAGACTCACTTGAATTCTAGCCACCTGTTACTAACAGTGTCAGAGAAATGTAGTTATGTTTGCAGCATGGATGAAAGATTACAACACTACTTTGGTAAAACAAGAAAGAAAAAAGTTACAAAAATAAAAATAAGATGTTATGTAGCTGAAAAATATAAAATAATTCTTTTTAATATAATATCTCCAGAACATGTAATAATTTTACTAAATCTCCACGTGTTTATATAATGACTATATACATTAGGTAAATTTTTACGTAACACCTATGTATGATCTTCGAAACGAAATCCTCTGTGCATCGCTGGATATGTCTGATGAGGTGATAAAAGTTATCAACCTTTTCAACACACCCATTCTCAATGGTTACAGTCTGCAATACAATATTTATTCAGCCTATACCACTCAGGAAATTGTACGTCCTCAGTAGAAAGAAGGAAGGAATTCTTGTTACAATGGTCTTACGCAACTTATTACAATTAATTTTGGGGAATGCTAAGAACTATACAATTCCTGGTATTAAAAAAAGTTCCAAATCAAAAAATACTGCATGAAAACATTACTTGTATCCACATTAAAAATATATATTACTACACCATAATGTACAAAAGCATAATACTGCAATCTTGTGGGGTTCTGAAATTTCCCAGTCATACAAAAAAATTACAATTTATGAAGTACTGCATGTATTCACATTATAAACAACTCTTAGTGTACAGTAAACTTTCGATTATCCGTGTTAATTGGTACCGCACAACACACGGATAATCAGGAAACGTGGCTTACCCGAAAATAGCACATTTGCTAATACATATATATATATATATATATGACTAACTTAAATACCATAACGATGTACGGCTTTGCTTGCAAATACTGTATTTCACAACCTTTTCACCAAAAAAATAGAAATATATTCGAGATGCATGGTAAACACGAGAAATAAAATTATGTCGAAATTTTGTTAACCCATTATTTTAGATCTCATAAATCCATTCTTGCGCACAAGAGTTGACACTCTTATGTTCCAAAATGTTTTTTTTTTTACAAAAGTTTTTGGTTTTCACTGCATTCAACATATATAAAGCTACATGGATAATCCAAAAACCGGTTAATTGGTGCACTGATAATCGGGAGTTTACTGTAGTATCATTATATGCACAAGAATTATGTTGATCTGATCACCTACAGTTTTACCTGTGACTAAGAAATGAACATAGAAAATGTATTACATTCTAAGTTCTTCACTATATTTATACAGTAGAACCCTGTTATAATGTTCCCACTAATAACATTTTTCTGGCTATAACGCTACCTTCATTTGGTCCCTAAACTGTTTTATAATAGGATATTACACTTTCATAATGTTTTCCCATTTATAATGTAAACATTTTTTGAGTTCCTTCGGGAATATTATAAGAGGGTTCTACTGTAGTACTATCTCCACATTTTGGACAAAAATTCAACATCCAACTTTTTATTTTTCAAGTATGCTGTATATATTACACTATTCATATCATTTACTGTACTCATCTTACTTTTAAGTAGTGGTGCACCGACAGGCCTTCACCGATTACCGATTCAATTATAAAATACTAAATTGGCAGATACCGATTCAATTACCGAATACCATAACAAAATATTTGCAGGTTTGAAAAATCCATATTTTTAGGGAAAAAAAAGACTAAATTTATGTTAGTATAGCATAAAGTTTTTGTAGCACTGTTAAAAAAAATAATGCATCGTTATTTACAAACTTGGCCTACTACTCATAGTTCAATATTCTCAAATTTTTGTTTAAGAAGACAAACTTTCTTAAGAGTGCGTGGTAGATAAATAAACACTGAAAACATAAATTGATTTCTACGCTTTTTTCGAAGCCAATATTGATAAAATCATCAATGAAAATCCTAGATAATGGTATTTGCCAAATTTATGAGTAAATATTTATACAGAATTACTAATTCGCTATGCGTGATTTTTTGCGCCACAGTTAAATGCACGAGGTTCCAGCATCAGAGATTGTGCCTCAGAAGTTCATAACACTGGAAACTATTTTGTTTTAAATGTTGGCTATAACTATTGCCTAGGATTGCTATTGTTTAACTTTCGCAAATTGTTTTCATGAAACCTACAGTTATAGATTAATGTTTTTAATGTTGAATTATGTACCACGCCCTGAAAACTTAAGAGGTATTGACAACATCTTAACAGCTGCCTTCTTGAGTGTTGGGTAGTTCACATCACTTTCCCAAAACAAAACAAGGTTAGCTCCCAGATCTAATATTGGAGCCTGCATATATTTCTCCAATTCATCCGATACAGTATCTGAAAAGAATAATAATTGCAAAGTTACCTGCATAAAGAAATATTTACTGATGGTCAACATTTACATACCACTGAATATGCAATACTCACCGGAGCCTGAATTGTAGTAGTGGAGGCAGAATCTACAACCATCCTCTGAAATATCTGCCAGATTCCTTTCTGTGGAGCAGATGGGCCAGGTAGAGAAGAAGCACTGCTGGATGTTGGGTTTGACTCGGCATTCACATCATTTGCTTCCACAGACAGATTCTTCATACACTTGAGAAAATTCAGCAGGCCTAGAAGCATTCTGTGCCAGTTCTCGAGGATGAGTCTTAACATGGTTCCACATATTTGTTGTTGTGAAGCTTGAACGATTTTTGTACTGCAATCACGTGAAATTACGCTACCACAATACACACATTTTGCCCTAATTTCATTATCACAAACTGAAAAGTGTACACTTCACTTATCTTTTCTCGTGTTGACATGGCCTTTCAATAAAACTGGTTGATGAACACATGACTTTAGAACTTCTTATATGATTGCATAAAACAATAGTTTACAAAATAACGTAAAGAATTAACATACAACGATGCCCAATATGGCTGTTAATATTCATAGACAAGGCTAAGACTAAAGAGCGTGCCTGAGATATACTGTAACATCACTTGTTTGTTTCTAGGCGTTTTCCATTTCTGCCTATTATTGACCCGTCGTCACTTGTCTCATTCTATTCAAACAGTACATTTCATTGGTCAAAGGCAGCAAACATTGACTCTCACTACTACCAAGGTCGAAAGTCAAAACTAATACACTTTTCTGCCATTTTGGGCTAGATTACATGTGCTTTAAGACTTTTAATGTATTAAATTTGTGAATATTCGGCCCATTTGCATGCTTGTAAAATACGTTACGTGTTTTTGTGAATTTAAAAAATAGCTACGATTTGTTACTTTTATTTGATTAGTAGATTAGCATCGTTGGGACGAGAAAGAATCCACTCGCCACAGGGCGGAGGCCAATTGTGAGGTTAAACTTATTATTCACGCATGGTATCAATTCACTCTTTAGTAAATGTGTGGCAAATTAGGCCTTCAAATAATCGTTTGATTAATCACCGGCTGTGTAATTTAAAAAAATCACAGATTTCGATTAATTATAATCATAATCGGTGCATCACTACTTTTTAGTCTTCTATTAATAGGCAATACCTGACTTTATTATTACTATTATTATCATTATTACTACTACTATTATTTTCTTTTTTTTTTATCTTGACTTTAGATGACAGACTTAAAGTCACACTAACTAAGCACTTGGAAATTTTAAACATATTTTTAATTTACTGTTTAATTCACCCAGGCTATGCTGGCTCTTGCGTGAGGAAGTTCAGCACAATGCCATTCTTGTTCTGCGATTTCAACAATGTGTGCAACTACGCCAGTCGTAATGACAAGTCCTACTGGTTGTCAACATCTGCACCGATACCCATGATGCCAGTAGAAGAAAACAACATAAGGCAATATATATCAAGGTAAGCTTTCCAGGCTATTTGTGGCTTTTAACTGTTGCATTTGACAGGCTTTCCCTAAGATGATGGTGCAAATTCTACACTATAACATGAGTTATTGTCAATTTATTTTATGTTTCTTCCCCCTCCCTTTCCAAACCCTAAATATTAAGTCCCTGATTTGACAAATGAAGACCTCGGGAGTAAATAATGATAACCATCATTTCTGTAGTTTTCAGCTTAGGTGTAATAAAGTATGTCAAATCTGGATAAAAGCGTTTAATAAAGATGTCATTTATTGTGTGGTTTAAAATAAACTACCAATGTATTTTGTAATCAAGTATTTCATTTATATTTACAGATAGAAATTGTTTACATAGGCTGTTTCACAATGTGGGTTATAATTATTTACCCCCGAAGTCTTCAAATATTTCTCCTTTTCACTCTATTGTATTGAACACTGTCTTGAACACCATTGTGTGGCAGCATTTTTGTGGTTCGTAGTTTTCTTTATCAATAGGCCAATAATAATAAATAATAATAATAATAATAATAATAATAATACAGTGAACCCTCGATAACTCGGACCTCGATGTCCCGGACTTCGGATAACTCGGACAGAATTTAAAAAAATTATTATTATTTTAATTAAATAATTTTTTGGTCAAAAATCATAAGAAAATTGTGTCTGCCTCATTGAAATCCATCACTTTTTATTTAAAAACAGTATTAAGCTTTAAAAGCAGTTGCTCATCGCTACGTAGCCTTTAATAATCCCGCCGTAAAATATGTGGCAAGTTCCGTGTGGTTAAATGTTGCTAGCGAGGCGCGCGAGTAAAGATGCAACTCAGCAGTCCGACCTCCCTTCTTTATCTCTCCTCCCACTTCGCCACGCGGGCCACACACGCACGTGCGTCGTAAATAAACATTTCAGTATGATGCTGGTGAATTGGACGGTAACTACAGGTTACATTGTCACCTAAAGGGAAATTTATTTTGTTCTGGTATGTGCGATAAATTCAAGATTGCAAAACAAATTGTTCCGAACATTAATAAAAAAAATTAAAAGCCATTGGTTTGCATTGCAATGTAGGCAAGGTGGTGAGAGGGTTTTACGGCCCTTTAACGACGTCTTACAAGACGATGAGTGTGAAGTGAGGTGAAAGAACAACACAGCATCCATGCCAGAGCAAGGATTCAAACCCAGGATCTCCACCGCAAACTGGCGCCTAACCCACTACGCTAGAGGCCGGTGCGATATCGAAAAAAAAAACGGGCATAATAAATTATAAAAAAAGGGGAGGGGGCAGAAAGAGGCTTTTGCCCCGGGTCGCACATTCTAGAGGGCCTCACTTTTGAAAAAGTTAAATGGTAAAAACGAATGGGCTTTTATTGAGTTCCCGTTAACGTTGATGGTATCTGCGAAATTTATTTTAAGTGTAAAGAGTGTGTAAAGATGTCACATATCTATGAGGACGCAGCTAGTATGAAGAGAGGCCTATGAGCGCACATTATCACTTCAACCACGGCCGTAGACTTCAAATAAACAAAAAAAAAAAAGTAGGAAAGGTAGACTGAGATTTGCGTTGCTCCTGGCCTCGTATTCTAACAAAGAGGCCCTGGGAAAAAAATTTCTCGTAGGAAACTAGCTGCTGGCTGCAGACACTGTGACATGCTGATGTAGAGCTTTTTTTCACGTAAACATCTCATGAGTTGCGTGTGGTCACGTGCGGTGTTTTTATTGTTGTTGAGACTGTACCGGTTGACCTTGACTACTTCCTCGTGCTCTACCACCATAGCTTATCTCTCTCTCACACACACGCACACGCACAGACTGTCGTCAGTCATACGAGAGAAGGGGGGTGAGAACTTGCGAGAAGGGGGGTGAGAACTTTTACGTGGTAGAAGGGTGCCTTGGTGTCAGCGTGCACAGATAAAAAAAATATATCAGCCAGAAGTAGCATAAAAAATAAATAAAAAAGAATCTGCTGACCCAGGTTGTTTGACATTCTTTCTTTTGTAGTTCTCCCATTACAGTGATAATTTCCTCACTACCCCCTCCTGTAAATTGATACGTAAAAATCAGTATATATTGCTGCTTCTTTTGCTTGTAGAAATGATAGCGTACTGGTTTCCTCACGTTTCTTGTGATTAATGACTGATTACCTCACCTCCCCGGACACCCCTCGATAACATGGACAAATCCTAACTCGGACAGCTTCTCCCCCCTTTTAGTCCGAGTTATCGAGGGTTCACTGTAATAATAATAATAATAATAATATTAATAATAATAATAATAATAATAATAACAGCACTTATAGACACTGGATTTAATTTATAAAACTTGCATAAGTATTGGAATTCAGTAATTATTAAATCTGTTCTGTTTTCTTTGCAATCAACTTTTGGGTGGTGACAGGCAATCAAAATTTAAACTAATCAACTTGTAGCCACAAAAAATTCCCAATACGTAGGTACTGCAGGTGTAACGAGAATTCCGAACAGATCCACTAGAACTATCAAACAAACAAGGAGCTATATACGCTCCTTATACACCACTTACCGCATCGCCATCTTGAGTAGTACTGCTTCTCAGTAGCAGAGGGGCAGGAGGAACTCCTTCCGGCGGAAGGATACAGACGCACAATATAGTTCCACCATGCTTGGTTACTATGAGTAAGGTTACCAAACATACCGCCCACCGAGACCAGCTCAATTTGGTCTCAGGAAATTACACACAAAAAAAGAGAGAAGAAAAAAAAAACACGGTGAAAGAGTATCTTGAAACAGTAACTATTTACACTCATTACTGGATACACTACTGGGAGGGCAGACGGTACAATTTATGGACCGGTCGGCAAAGTACTCCTCTTGACGTGCGTACTTGAGCCACTCTGACCACTCCATCTTCTCCAGGGTAAACCTTCACCACTCTCGCCAAGCACCAGCCCAATGGTGGCACCCGC
>PNEQ01003526.1:37493-56067 GCA_003012365.1 Medauroidea extradentata | reverse complement strand
CGCTCGACGACAGACCGACAGACAGACAGCCCCCGGTTTGCCTGGTAACAGCGCCATATATCGGCGTGCTTGTCCTCAATATTGTGCAACCACAAGGGGGGAGGGGAGGTGAGTTGCTGTCTTCCGTGGTTTCCCAACGCTGACCTGATTGCCGCTCGGACGTCTTGCTGTCCGGCTTGCCAGGCAATATTGCAACAACACGCATGCTCGCTTCCAGAAACACGAGTGTTTAAGTAGCCGCCGACGTGGACGGTTCTGTTTTTTGGATCCTGTGTCGAGAATTCGGCACATTACGTGTTTGTGATGTCCTGGAAGTTTCTATAGTTTGATAGTGTTTTCTCGTAATGGATATTGGTTCTAATTATTGACTCGTTTCGTGTATTGATTGGAGTTATTGGCCGTGGGCGAAAGCTAGAGGCCACTTTTCACGTAAAAAAAAAAATACACACGAGTGTTTAGGACCTGTTTGTGTAAGGGAGGGGGGGGGATGACATTTCGTTTTCTGCTTTGCCGCAGGTTGCAGTACTTCGTGAAGTATTTTTGTATTCACACATAGTAGACAACGCACTTAATATGTATACAATGCACTACCTAACTATTTAAATTGTAAGATAAATAGACTATTTTACAAGAACTACGGACATTGACGACGTTACACATCCTAAAACATCCATTTTCCCTTCCTTCGACACGCGAGTGTGTGGTTTTTTCGACAGGGTGTACTTAAATTTAATTTGGTATCTCAAAGTTTAAAATGGGGAGTGGATTTTATTTGATGACTCGGTATTAAGCGATGCACTCAGCTTTATCCACATTGTATTATGATTGGTTAAATATGGAGAGTTCTAATAATCGTATACTGGCCAAAATATTGTATTTATAGGTTTAGTTTATTAATGAACAATGGTTCTACAGTGGTTAGAAGTAACCCCACGCAAAAAGGAATTCTTGGGTTAGGTAACCTAACATAATCTAAACTAACCTAACGATTTGTTTTACGTAGTATGTCTTGTAACCGCTGTAGAATCGTTTTCCTTTAATAAACTAGACCTTAAAACCAATAGTTAAGTTGGTATGATTAGTAGCTACTCTTTTCCACATTTACCTGTTTGGTATTAAAAACAGGTCAGAATTATTTAGTAGAGGTTTTTGTGCTTGTTATGAAACCCGACTTTTATATTTGCGTATAGATTACTGTAAATAATCTATTTTATCATTTTAATATTTTCTGTTCTGAAGGAGACATGAAGACAGTTGTACGGTTTACGTTAATACTTTATGTATAGCCTATCGTGAACAGTAAAAGGTAGGTACTCTCATTCGGTAGGACCCGGACTTACTCTAGCTCTTGATTTTCGGTTTTCCATGGTTACCCGAAATCGTTCCAGGCGAACGTTGGTATGTTTTGCGTAGTAAAGGCCGTGGCCACTTCAGTTCTCGTTTTTCGTGATCGCGGCAAGTTGTAATTACCGTCTCTTAATGACGTTTTTGTGGACGAGACGTAAAGCCCATAAGGGGGGAGCGTTAGATAATTTTATTGTATTTTCAGTTTTTGAGCCATAACATTTATTCAAATTTTATTGACATTTTCTCTTCGACAAAGCATAGGGTATGTTCTTGGTAAACTGCCCGACATAAATAATGAAATCTTTCGTTAGTTTGCCATGCAGAATCATTGCAAGAGAAGTCTGGAAAATTAACTTACAGTGATTCTGCATGACAAATTGTTATTTCTGCCAAGA
Source organism: Medauroidea extradentata (assembly GCA_003012365.1). Lineage (NCBI taxonomy): Eukaryota > Metazoa > Arthropoda > Insecta > Phasmatodea > Phasmatidae > Medauroidea > Medauroidea extradentata. The sequence goes on along the minus strand of PNEQ01003526.1, from coordinate 54,325 downwards.
ATTTACCCTATGCGTTGATAATACAATTTGAATAAATAAATGTTATGGTTAAAAAACTGAAAGTACACTTTTCCTAAACTTCTGTGTCGTGAAATGTCTGAAGTTGAGAGAGTATAAAACAATTTTGAGAGGTCTTTTCAATCACGACGGGTACTGTTTTCTACTCGTTCAAGTAGCGTTGCCTAGTGGACAAATGATATAATAATGCAATTTGGTTAGCAGGTCTGTACGCAAATTAGACGCCCTCATCGCAGTTGAACTTTTACCGAATATTTAGGCCGCAGTCGAGCAAATTTTGATTGCTGCCTAAATGCACGTCAAAAGTTCAAATGCGATGTTGGTACTGTAGCGTCAGGTAAATAATACATGCTATCGTCGTACATAATATCACACTCCTCGAAATTTACAAAGAAGCGAAAAATAAAATAATACGACTGATATCCCACTATAATAGTTGACTGGTTCGTGAGACGTGCTGTAGCGTGGTACAGAACGAATTTTTAATCTATAACTGTTAAAGGTGTTAATGCGTTTATTTACGTTAAGAAGACATATTTCGAACGGTATCCCTATGTTTTAAAATTGCTGTTTGCTTATTAAAAACCTTATTACCAAGTTCCTCAGCAGTGGTAAAAATGGGGGTTTGTCGTTGCTGTAGTTGAGAAAATGTCAACCGTAATCGTAAAGTACAATGATAGAAACCTGCAATAGACTTCTAACACATACGTTCTACAAATAAATTAACCGCGTCATCGCTTGAAGTCCCATTGAAAACACTTTCTACGAAGACACTTCATGCTAGTTTAGTACTACGCGCCTAGAGGCGATGAGGAGTTTGTGTTTAAATAAATAAGTAAATAATAATAAACGGTCCAAATAACTCATAAAGTTGTAAACTAAATAATGAATTAGTAGCTGTGCTGTACTGCACGAAGCATACTTCGCGAGATGCGGTCGTCGTGTTGCGATGTAATTTCCGCCCGAACCAGTCCTGCGAGTGGGAAGAGTGATGATAGTGTTAATAGCCCTCACGGCCCTGTTATATAAAAAATCCTCCAAGTCCCGACACACAAATAGCAGTGACAGCAGTACCGCGGCCACGTGATGGCGATGGGCCGAAAATAGCCACACACCCGTAACTTTTCTTTCCCTCGTGTTTGTGAAATTCCTGTCACCTTGCCAGGCAGGGCGAGACGTCTGTTTGGGTGGTGACGTCGACCGTAGTGGAACTGGAGCGCGACCAACATTCTCGAGCTGCCTCCACTTCTCTGAGTCCAACATTTGAGAGGGCAATATTTTGATATGTAAGATGCGGCGGTCAACAGCAGTATCGCCTGTATGCACGAGACGCGAAAACTTTATTCGGTGACTCATTCCGTTTTTATTTACGGAAAGTGCTCCTACAGTTCTGTGCGTTAAAAATTTTTTTGACATCGGTGCCAAAAAATGTCGTGAAATAAATTGCCAACTATGTACTCGGAACATTTGTTATCCTCTCTTCGTGCTCGTAATAATAGTGTAGCTTTGCTGTTAAATTCAGTCAGGAACAAGTTTTTTCGTAAGCTGTCGCAACTGCTCGTGTGTGACTGTAGCCGTCAACAAGTGTCGTTGGTACCACGATAGAGTTCTAGATTGTTGGGTAGAGGCTGCCTCTTGAGGGGCATCGTGAAAGATGGTGGTGTTCGGCGTGTTTTCTTGGGGGTATCCCGTGTTTCCCCGTCCCTTCACTCCAGTGTTGCTCCTGTCACCTCACACTCTGTACTGGAAACTATGAATATTCAGTTTTACAGCTATTTTCAACTGATTCAAATTGTTGAAACTACTCCATCGTGAATTAGTGAAAGGCGTAATTTTATTTTAAGTTTTTTTTTTTTCGTCAGTTATATCTTAATCTCAGTATCTCATGGAAAGTCTGTCCACAGTTATAAAAACTAAAGAATACGAGCGGAATTCGAAGCCACTGCCTTTAGCATGTCCATTGTGAGCACTTGGGAATAAAGTTGCTATTTAAATACTTTTTATTGTTTACCAGTTATGCGAGTTACATTTGTACATAGTTTTCTCAGTCGTAAAGTTGCTGTTTGTTCAAAAGTGAGTATTTTTCAAAGCAGTATAACCTTAATAAATAAAGTGAGCAACAGAGAGGAACTGAACATTTCTAAATCTAAACTGTCCACAACAGCCAAACAACAAGAATACTTATTGCTTTGTTGGTCTACTGTACATATTAATGTATCTTTAATTGTGACTTATCAGAATACATATTCACTTTAAACGAGAAAACGTAAATTAACCTTGCAACTTATTGAAACTGTGAAAATTCCACTGATTAATTTAGTGTATATCACATCCCACCAGGACTGACCAACATCTCACTGTCTGCTGTATTCACAGGAGGCAATTGATTTGCTGGCGTCACAATGTATTCTCATTCGTATATTTTTAGGAGGGAAAATTCAGTTTCCAATAACCTGTAGGTCGACTCCGCCGTCCTTTGTGTATAACTCGGTTGTTACAGGCTGCTGCTGCACTAACAAGTAATACATTTCACACCCGAACAGGTTGATTGGTTGGTAGTTACTAGGGCAGCGACGTCATTAGTGTTAAAACTAGTGGCTTAGGGAATCTGGAGCAGGGACGCAGCCAGCAACTATTCCAGAGTAGTGATATCGGTAAACCTAATCCAATTTAGTCGGACTGAGACTCAGGTCCGTTTAGCGTGCTGTATCGTATCTCTGTACTCGACATGTTGCTCGTTGCTTTAAACGAGGCAATATGTGTATAGCCTGTTCACTATGAACTGAGCACTCAGCAGAACTTGCAATTAATTAAAAATATGTTTCATTGAGCCAATAGGTGTTTACGTTTGAGAGTGTTGAAATGTTTAGACTGGTTTTTAGTGACATGGAAGTTTTCGTATTAAAAATAGTAATGATGGCTACAAAATTGCTGAATGAAAAAGTTATGCAGTGCTAACTTTATCGTGAACGGCCTATATAAGTGGTGTTTGTAGTGGTCGAACGACTTCGTTAACCACGGCTCGATCTCCAGCGGGGTCACGGAGTATATTGGTGTACCCTGGAAATGTGTAGCGTACTCTGTCGTTTATTAGCTGCACGAGGCTCAAGGCATAGTCAATCTGCCTGATGAGTTACTGCTTGCTGAAGTATATTCCGTGCTTGTTGAGCCCTTATTCTGCCTTTACGTCATATCGCTGGCTCTTGTAGTTCCAGTTAGCCACACGAAACGGTTTCGTTTCTGTTTTCTTATAGACATTTTCGGGGAACATTCTTTTTCTGCCAAGTTTTGCATTTCACTGCTGACGCTTTTTACTTGGCGTGTTTGGAAAGGCTACGCCAGAAATTCGGGAGGCGATTCCATTCCTAATGTTAAGACAAGTAGATACTATATCCTACACTTATCATATGATGCCTGCGCATTATGCAACTTGCCCAGAATGCATGCCGACACGACCTTGTTCTCCAGTTGTGTGTCGCTATTTTGAACTAACGCCGCTAAGCGTTTAAGGGTGCGGTATACAGCACTTTTCATCATGTTTTAATTTTTTTTTTTGTTTGTACCAGATATTTTTTTCTTATTTTAGAAAAGTGTGACAATTTGGCTCGTATTAAAATGGTTTTATCTCTCATAGTTTTTGAGTAATGGCTTGTGAAAGTCAAAATTTGCTTGTTTCCGTTTTAAGGACTACACTAAAACCAACTGATATACCGAACTGAAAAAATCCACAGTGGTTAAAGACGTCCCATTCTACAATGTCACTTATAATTTTTTTTGTATTTAAATAAAAAAAGCTTTTAAAATAAAAATTAAAAATATTCCATAAATTTTTTAAATACAAAAATATTTTATTTTGTGGTTTAACATAGCTGAATTGGTGACCTACAACGTTGTTATTCGCTGTGAATTTTTTTAGTTTGGTGAGTTTGTTGTAGTGTTCTTAAAACGGAAACATGCAAATTTTTGCTTTAACGAGCTGTTATGCAAAAACTATGCGAGATAAAAAAATTTGTTTCAGAGCAAAATTTAGTCATATTTTGTGTCTAAAACAAGAAAAAATAACTGGTACAAATATAAAAATTAAAACGTGATGAAAATTGCTGTAGCCGCGCCCTTAACATGATGGTGGTAGGTTATAAACCATCCCCCCCAAACTTATGTATATACTGATAGCCAATGCAATGGTTGACCATCCCTGTTCGTTTCTTTGTGGAAATCGTTTATTGATTGGAGGCGTTTAGATTCCTACATTTGGTGGAAATATATTTAACAAAACTTATTTTATAAGGGCCAATTATCTCTAATATCATCTTACTTTGTTAGAGGTTAGTGTGTTCCATTTTTTGTACCTGGTATTTCACGAGGAATCGTCTCCCGAAGTTTAGGCGTTTAGTTTCCTACAGTCGGTGTATTGTTTTCATTCCAGGTTCACAGGTCGTCTGTTGAGAGCAGTGAGGTATATATTGTTTCGTATAATTGAAATAAATTTTGACAGTTATTTGCGCAACTATTGTTTACGAGTCTGGCACACTGCAAGACTAAACATATAGTACATACGGTGGAATAAACTTCTCTAAGTTCATTTTAGAACCGTAAACTGCCAAAGTTTATTGAAGTTATGCTAAACAGAGTATACCTACCGTCGCCGTCACTACGGAAAGATTGTCACTATCCTCTTTGTTTGTCGTAGTCATAGTTGTGAGTGTAGTGGTTGTTGTGGTTGCAGGGACTGTACGGGTCGCTGGGGCAGGAGGATCTGCTGGAGGAACTCCGGGCCGCCGCCGAGCCTCTGCGACAGACGTGCGCCCCAGAGGTTCGCCAGAGCGTCGAGGCGGCACTACAGGAGGCGGTGACCTCGTGGAACGACACCTGCCACTCGCTGCTGGAACTGTGTACACGCTACCAGGAGGCGGTGCGGCTGTGGCGCCAGTACCGCGACGCCAGCGACGCCGTCCGCGCCTGGGCCGACCAGCAGCTCGACTGTGTCGCCTCGCTGTCGCCCGACGAGGCCCTGCACCACGTCAAGGTGAGTCGCTTCTCCCTCAGCTACTGCCACGAGCGAGTGCACTTTGGCAACATCTGTAGTTCGCTCCTGCGGACATTGACGTATTGTTTCACTAGCATGGTGCATCATAATTAATTCCTGATGTCGCTTGACAAGTTGTTGGAAAAGTGCATTCGTTAGTGAACTATAGTAGAATAGTTAGTAATGCCGCCAGGGGCATGACATAGCAGTTTGTTGTGCATGTGTTCAGATGTGTCTACAAGGCCAGAATCCCCTAGACTGTACGCATACCCAAGATCCAGGATATCATACCACAGATGTAGATTTTATTGCTGGTGCCCACATGTAATCTGCTTACCGCAAAGGATAACATGGGATTAGGCCCTTCAATGGAGGAATACCGGAATGAGGAGGGCCGGGGAAACGGGATGTCCCAGAGAAAACCCACCAGCCAGCGACATTGTCCAACATGATTCCCACATACGAAAATATGGGGACTGACCCCGCTGGGGATCGAACCTGGTGGGAAATGAATGGTCTGACCGATGGACTGCCGCGGCCCATAAATTTTCAGGAATTTTTCTATAATGTTATAACTATTGATGAGGCAGTTATATTTTTATAAATTACATACAATAAATATTTTGTTTTGAGAAGGTACAGTGAAGGGTGGGTGCATTCATGTACTGTGACCCTCCTCTTTCCCCTGGAACATATGGTAGTATTGTGCCAGTAAGGTGAGTCTTGTTTGGTGCAATAACTGTACCCCAATATTATCAGCTGAGAACTAATTGTAGTTTTCTTAGTGCTATTTAGCAGAGTTTAAAAATTACAATTATGCATGATACTTGCATTGTGGATTAAGTTGTCAGTTGGTGTGTGCACTTTTGTGTTATGTGATTCTGACATAGTGGTAGGTAATTGTCCTTTAAATTTGATCTAGAGTCACAAGGACTTTTTGGCATATTTTTAGTTCACATATTTAATTTTATAGTGCCTTTGTAACTTGCTGCTTACCAGTTGCAGAACAGACAAGTTTATGGATAGTCAGAGTAGTATATGTAGTTAGTGCAGACTTTGTGCTTACACACGTCAACGCTCATACATTTGAAATCATTGATCATGCCACATCTTAACATACAACATAAAAAGTACTGAACTGCTCTTAGCCAACTGGCAGCACTTACATAAAGTCATAATCTACATTTAAAGTTGTGGATCTTTTAATTTTTCAGGGAATAAAATTCAAATGTAGTACAAGAAATTGTACCAGCAAAGTTGACTATTTATGTTAGGTAATTTGTAAATTTAAAAGGCTGATAATATTTTACTGGATAATAAAAAGGACAACATCAAAGGATGCAATAGATGGAACAGAAACTTTTTATAACTAGTCAATGATGTGGATGAGTAAAACACGTGCTCACGAAAGAGAGGCAGGACAACTGCACATTAAAGTGTGTTACACTCATCCTGCTGGAAAGTCTTACCTTAGATCTCAGTCTCGGCCTGTTCCACTTACCAGTGGGCCATCAGGGTCCCTGTAAGACAATAGTAGATATGCTATAATGGGCTATGATTTGCCAGACCATGAGGCCTGCAGTGAGAGAATGTTAAGATAGTGAGAATCGTTAGGGTCCTCAGTTCCCAAGCATTATTGTGATAATCATTCTTCATATTGAAGGTACTTACTACTAAAAACCATGCACCCTTGCTGTGTGGTATTCCATGTTGGTTTGTCCTGGCACTTCTGTAAATGGCATCTTTGCTGTTTGGTAATTGTTTGTGTATAAAAAATTGGTCAGTGTTGCAAACATGGGTTTACTATAGTATTCCTTTGTGTACATTGCACTTCTACTATCTGTCAATAACTTTTGGTCAGCCTTGTCTATCTTGAACTGGTCCTGCATTGTTAAGACAACACATCCACTGCTTCCAACAGCAGTGGACAGTATGGCCCAAAACTACAGTACGTTGTGAGCTAGCTGTACATTGATATGATACCTCTTGTAGTTTTTATTTCAATTAGAGTTCTTTCAATTATCCTTGTCAACTGAGTAAAGCTGTATAATTTTTGGCACCTTCTTGGCGTTATTCTAACACATCATATTGCTTGGTATCATATGGTCATCTTTTGTAATGTGACTTTAATCATACACAGTTGTTAAGTAAGGTACCTCGGGTTGCCTATTACAGCATCGCTGCCAGGTGTGCTACAAAATGCACCATCATGGGGTTTATGTGCATACCAGCTCACATTCTTCCGGACTGTGTAATTTTGTGGTACCTGATTGTATAATTTTGCGGTTTTGAAATGGTTTCTTCATGGTTTGCTATTTTTATTAGTTGTGTAATTTTTATATTCCAGTCCATGCTATATACACTACTGATTTAGTATGATCCTTACAAAAATTTTCTTTTTTAGCTGAAGCAGCTGGTTTTGTCTCATTATATTTTGATTCTTTTAATGTTCATATGTACTTTTTCTCAGTATTTGTAAACTGGCATGGCTAGATTTGGCTATTAGTGTTTTTTTTTTGGTACTTCTTGGTTAAATTTATTTTAACAACTTTTTTTTAATTTCGGCAAATATTTGTGTTCCTTGATAAACAATCCTCAGTGTGATCAGTTTTTGGTCTTGATATGCTATAATAATATATTTTTCTCAAAGCAGGTATCAGAGTAAATAACAATCCCAGTTTGTTTTCCTTCTTTCATCAATGCTTTCTGAAATTGTAAGTGTATCGTCTGAATTATTTTTTATCACACTATTGGTTTCATTGTATGTATTTTGAAAATTCTCGAGCAGGAATCACAAGCACATCAATTAAGTTGTAGCAGGGTGGTGTGTATATTGATAACAGAGCAAATACTTGTGTGAGAATATAGCACTGAAGTGTGCAGTTAATGAGATTAGTATTGTTACTTCATAAGTCTGGTGGGTGTGGCCGGATCTGCTTGGCAGCAAAAAAGTGATTGCCCGCTTCCTGCCTTTATCTCCACCAGTTGTGAGAACCTTCGTCACCCGACTGTTCCCAAGCAACATTAGTTTTATTTAAACATCTAGAGAGCTATAGAACACATTCATAGCCTTCCCTTTTTGCTGTGATGCAACATACATTTGATAAACAAGTTGATAAATAGGTAATTCAACTTTCAGAGGTTTTGCATTATGGAAGTTTCATCTATAAACTCATAAAATGGAATTTAATGCCAATGGTAAATTATTAATTTGTCTACTATAACTTTTTGTTTCTCACAATCACATTGTCATGTTTCTTTATTTTTATTTCTTCTCATTCTTATCTGGCATTTGAAATATTGATATAACTTGATTGTAAGGTGTGGTTGGATTAGAGACTAGAGACTTTAAAGAATCCTATTAGAAGCTGTGATTAGGCTTAAACTATAATGAGTTAAGCCGTAGCTTGTGTATTTTTTTTCTCTTCCTCCATAATTTGAGTGTTACAAGATTCTGAAGAGTTTCTTGTTGCCTAACTTAGTACCATCAACATGTTCTCTAAATAAAATCCAGGTTATCCATTGCCACTTCTATTACAATTAATTACCAATTCTACTTTCATTAACCAATATAGTTTAGAATCTAATATTCTAGGCCCTACAACTCTTATAATTTGAATTTGTTTCTTTTTCAAACTATCCTCACGACCTATATAACTTAATCTGTTAAGTAACTCAATTTATTTATCGTATTAGCACTTCATCTTGCTGTGCATATGGCCACTTCTGAATTTGAAATCTAGCTTTGTGAGAAAATAATTTTTTAACATGACATATAAATGCTGGTAAATGCTAATCATCTGGTTAGTAGAAAAATTTTATATTTTAATAAAGCCTAACAAAGAAGAACAGTTTAAGTATTTGTAATTCTATTGCATTGAGACATCCCCAATATATTTATTTTGGTTTGACACCTTCCAAAAATACTGTGAAAAAGCAATGTGTACTGCTACAATTGATTTATTTTGATTTACTGTGATAATGATATGGTGATGACGTGTTAAGTTCACTGCTTCTAAAATCTTTCACAATTCACTATCACTTACAGTGCTGGTATGCAAAACATTCCACCTTGAAAATTGTCTGTGCTGTACTTGATGATGAAACAAGCAGACAGGCAGGCATGTTGCCAATTGTGCAAGTTCTCAGTTCTGGTTTGTAAGTCTGACAGTGACATCACCCATGTTGCACCACTGCATTTGACACATCATTTCTGTAGTTTCTTATGTGTGCTGTGTTGCGTAACAGTGGACGCATTGCCATAACTGTTGTAAAAAAAATTTTTAGTCAATATTTGAGTGGACATTTAAACCAATGTCGGCTATTATTTAGTAAACTATTTCTACGTGGCCGTTACAGGTAAACAAACTACTGTAATAATAATAATAATAATAATGATGATGATGGTTAATATTTTTCCAAAGACACTAATATATTATATTATGCCATAGGAAGAGAGTACGAGATTATGCCTAGCCAAATACACAATCCCCCCCTTATTTCAGTTGGATGTCTGTCATCTTGGACCTTTTGGCGCTGTGCCTGTATATTTTAATTTTATTGTAAGGCTAATTTGTATTTTTGGGCACCTTTTTATTTTACTTATGGGCTGTAGTTACAAATTAAATTAGTGGTTTTTTGCCTTTATAGTATTATTGTATGGAAGTGAAGCAGTTACAAGCGGGTATGTTGCTAGGTAATAGAACTTGCATATGTAAGGACCTCATTGGTAGTAGTGAACCACATGGATCAATGGCCCTGTTGAATTTAGCTGTCAACTGCAAATTCTGTAGTGCACATAATATTCAGAAATTAATTTTCTGATATCACAATGAAATGGTATGTATAGAATTTTTACAATTCACTGTTAAAACTGTATATATAATATGTTATACATCGTATATGTAGCTCTTTGAAAAATTCAGTGGTGGCCCTATCATTTCATGACTTGAAGACCTTTCAAAGTACTACATGTTGACCGCCTAAAAGCCCCTTAGTAAAAATTTATTGGCTGAAATTTTGTGTGCTAGTTCAGTGCTTGGCATGTTGTGATGATGCAGCATTTGATATATGCTTAAATGTCGCTTTTATAGCTCCATCACTTCTGAGCTGAGGTTAATATAAATTAAATGGGGTCCAAATTAAATGTCTGTTATTTATTATTTGCATGCGAGTTTTTGGGAATTTTGTGTAGTGCCAGTGACTGCAGCATCAAATTTTTGAGAAAGTAAATTTACCAGTTAATTCAAACAACCAGTAAGTGTAGTCTTGAATTTCGTTTGCATGAACCGAATATTTTCTTGGCAGGCTCTCTATAATTTGGCACGTGAAAGTGTTCCCTATTTGCTCATTTTGTATCCTGTTTTATTTATAATTAAAGGCAAGAGTATTGTGTGTATTGATTCTGTCAGGTTGAACGTCAAGAACCTATTGTTTACCTGTCTGTTCTATGATTAGACGACAGCTAATTTGACACACATTTGACACTACAAGCCAGTAATGAATAAGGAAATTAATGTGTGGGAATGACACACACTACCCGCTTGTAAGATTAGAAGCCAGTGTTTTATTCGACTTTGACCAGTTCGTGTTTAGGACTGAGAAATCTAAGCTCCTGCCAGATGAATGTGCGATATACTTGTATCTCTACTTATAATTGCAACTGTGGATACCAGTTTCTAGATCTACTGTAAACCTGTGTTCCTAATGTCACGTAGACGTGACGTCCAAGGAGACGAACTGTGGCTAATTGGATGTTAACACCGCGTCTGTTGTGAGCGCCGTTAGGAGGCCAGTCGACCAGAAGACGCCGAAGGGGTGTTCTCACGGAGTGTGGGATGGCGAGGGGGAACACTGGCGGACCTTGTGGCGTGGGAAGGAATTTCTAGGTTAGGTTCGTCACTCCCCAGCGTTGTCGTGAACTTGCTGCTTTGTATCTGTGCCTTCGAACCTATACTTGTGTGGTTTGTTTGGCTGCACTGCTGTAAGTTATGTTGCGAGTGCTACTCGTCACCGTTAAAACTTTTCGGTTATTGATTTCCCATGGTTTGTGAAATTCTAAGTCGTGTTAAATCTATTATCAAAAGTATAAAATTACGTAATTATTATTGATTGTGCCCTTTTGCTTTCCACCAAATATCCGTGTTAGGGTAATATAAAAAACACATGTTTTTCCGGGTTTATTGACAGTGGTGGTTAAGAACTTTGGACGAAATGCAAACTGTCTGTGCTAGTATTTAGGAACATAACTGGGTACAGTCGAAGCTTCCCTCAAAGGCCGTAGAGCCACAACAGCAGGAAGGTAGGTTAAAATTAATGTAATACTTACGGCCAGTGGTAACATTTCGAAACTGGAGCCATTGATTTTCCTTGTGATTTCTTGGAACAGCTTAGCAACAGTTGAAGCCACCTTGATATGTTAACTTGCTATTATTTTCTGAAGACCATTTAAAGTACGTCGGTGATTGTATTTTAATTTTTCCGAAATTCAACATAGTGTCACAAAAAAAAATTGATTTTTCACTTGTATGGAAGTTTTTCTTTTCGGCAACACTTGACAACTAAACTTGCAAGGGACATTATCCGTATGTGGATTGAGTTCATCGGCTTTAGCATCAGTAAATACCTAGTAATAACGAGCGCTCTTCAAGGGTTTGGCACGTCGTAGATTGTAAACGAGCTTCGAATTCAAACGTATCTCCAGTTTCGTAACGTCACAGTCCCATAATCCAGTAGTGTATCTTATTTTCTGGAGAATCCGTCTGAATTTTACAAGGGAAATAAGTTTTCTGAAGAGATGTAACTTCACAGAAGTAATGAACGTATACTGGCTGCCAACATTTCCGTCCTTATTTGAAGTATTTTGTTTTTATGTAAGGTACGTTGCGAACAGCTTCGAAAATAAATGTTGATTTCTAACCCGCTGTAGAGCAGTTGGACAGCCATGCAGGGGAACGGGGGGCCTTTAAAATTATATATTTGAAGTAATGCTGTAGTAACACATTAAAATATTTAAGAATTTGCCTCTATTTTGTTGCAAATTTATATCAGTATTTGAACCTTGATTTCTGAAAATCTGGTACCGAAACCGTATTATATGTTGCTCACCAAAGTTAATATTTTCCCGCAATAGGCTTACTGAAATTCCGCCAAACGTGGGACGAATCTCTCTCAGAGCTGGCTTTACTGGTGGTTAGGTTAGCCAGGTGCACGGAGATATGGTGGGGTTGTCACCGCCTAATTGTACTGGCATTGATCTGATGTCCCGATTCAGAATGTGGGAATAGTTGCTGCGCTATTGTGTCAAATTCACAGGCACTGCTGCAATAACGTAATTTCAATTTACAGATTATTCGGCCGCCTACCTTACGCTTCAAATGCGTTGCAGCGTGTTCTTAACAGGGTTTTTCTACGAAAATATTCCACGTGCGCTCGTTGTGCCAACGTACGAAAAGAAAACAAACTTCAGACAAGGTCGGAACCTCATTGTTAAGACGTTACGCTCATTATATGCACTGTTTCTAAGCCCTCCAACATGGCTAAAGCGTACTTCAAAATATACTAACCGGATGTATGTGAAACTCAGATTGCGACCTGCACTGAACTTAGTTGCCGACTTTCCACCAATAAAATTATATGGTCAACGCTTAATGTCCCATAGTAAAAACCGTTCGGCGGTAACCTTGCACGTTGAGGCGACGCGGCATTTGATGCGCGCTTTAAGGTCGTCCTTATTGCTCCGTCGCTTTTGAGCCTCTATCGCGCGGGTAGGCGGCGCCCTTAACATGTAGTTTAAATTTTGGTTTTGGTTTGGGAAGGGGGAATGTCATGACCCCTGTGACTCCCACTCGGGATCCGCCCCTGGATTGTGTGAGAAGATGGCGCTGTAGCCGCAGCCTCCCAGCCGGCGCGGCACATCGATTTACGCTCTTGCTGGAACCACACCCAGTTCGCGGCGGTGCGGACGCGCGCAGAGATCTTCCTTTCGGACCCGGGACGTCGTCTCGATTGCTCCACCGCCACGCGAGTTCAAGCGCTCTTCGCTCAAGAGATCTGCGCTCCAGCTCTTTGACTTTTTTTTCTCCTGGCTTAGCCCCATGTAGTGTGCGACATATCGTGTGTGAAGGGTTGCCACAGTTACGTGTGGATTACACCAGCTGGTCTGCGCGAACCATTTCTTATGTGTATTATTCACCCACGTGTTCCGGTGAAAATCTGGACGTATCACATTGTGCAAGTTTCCTTTCAACCATTTTCTCGCCAATTTGTATGTATTTTTATTAGTGTGTTACTGGAAATCAATAGGAAATCAGAATTATTTTTTCAGACGCCATAGTCATTCTGTTGAGTAATGTCAGCCGATGTTCATAATCGGTTGCCGTCTTTGTTTACAGTTGCCCAATGTGTAAAGTGGATGATCGTTACATTAAAACGCTTGGTGTAAAGGGAATGAGTGTTGTAGTATTTGGAGAAAAAACTGCTGGTTGAGATCGTGGCATGAATGCGATTGAAGTATCGTACTTATATTGAGGAACATATGATTTAACTGAGGCGAGGTTGGTACGTTAGATCAAGTTGGCAGACTTGAGGAAGTTAGCCGGAAGCCTGAAGGCGACTGTGCGAAGTCCAAGGGTGCAGTGTGCCTTGCCGCGGAGATAGCACATCTGGCCGGCGGCCAGACGCTCCTTATCAGCATAATTACTCGCAAGCCCCCGCGCGCCTCGCCGGCCAGTCGTCTACAGTTGCCTTGCCTTGATGGCGGCCCGCAGTGTGGGTTGAAGACAAGCCGCCATATTGCCGTCGTCCAGCAGCCGTCATGTGCAGCGTCGACGTAGAGGTAACTGCACTCTTCCCTTCCGTGTTTGCGTCGACCGTCGGGCTGTAGCCTGGATTATTGTTTAAAAAACGGAGAGACTGGAGGTTTGTTTTGTCAGTTAAAAAGTTACGGTGACACTAGCACATCCTTACTGAAGTTGCCAATTGGACGGAGTTATCCACAACGGAACCAATTCACAAAGTAATTTATTTTGAGATAATCATTGCAAGTAGCAGAAGAAGAAGGTACGAATTGTATCCTAGAAAAATAACAAGTATTATATAATATTTAAATAAAAAAACTGCCAGAAAATGTATTTTCTACAAGGTTTGTATGGACACAGTAGACTTTTACCATGAATATCTCCTCTCTAGTAATTTGTGGCTTGGTTCCCTTCCGTAAAACTACATCCAATTGACATGGGCATGTCCAGTACGTGAAATCATAGTGAAATGCGATCACAGGGCTCGTGCATTCCACGGTGGTGAGATACTGTTTAGCTCACCGAAATTTCAGGCCAGGGAGGGGGCAGTATTCTCGTATACTCGTATTCTCCCCCTGCCGGTTACGTCGTTGAGAAACAAACCGTACAGGTAACAAAAAGAGGTTGGAACCGTCTATATGCTAGGTGCTTATTACATGTGCATAACTAATGTAATAACCATTGAAGTTGGCCATGTCAGTACGTGTTCGTAGCCGGTCACAATCCACGCATAATACCGTTGCCCCGCGTAGTCTTACTTGAAATGAGAATTTCTATTTATCAACTTTACCGTAATATTGAGAAGGTGAGACAACTGTGGAAATGTTATAAGGGACATTTCTAGTTGTAACCAGCAGCAAGTACTTTATACAGTCCGCGCGCCAGCTCCCGAGTCGCAGGCGTGTATGCATTTTTCGTCGTAAACTTCATGTACTCTAAGGTAACACAATATCAAACACGTTCCTAACTTACGACGTTACTACGGCTAGCATGTGCGTCGCATGCTATTTATTGGGCCTCGTTGTGTTATTTATATATTTACGGGCGAGAAACACACATAACCCGCCGAAGACTCGAGAGCTATAGCGCGCGGGCAGTACTGCTGCGTGGTTGTAACAGGCGTGTGTTCGGTTTTGGTTATGATATTCGTTGTAATAAAGTTTTGGCACTGTAACATTTTCAGGATTGTGGACGATGTAACATTAAGGAATTCGGTAAGCGTATTAAGAGGCTCAGAAGTGACGGAACTATAAAGGCCCGTTCACAATCGGCATTAAAAAAAAAAACATAACTTACACAGCATAACATGCGAAATTGTCCGTACACAATCACCACGAAATATATTGTTTCCTGACCAATCCGAAAATAATGAATAAGAATAGAACTAATTTGTTATCGAATGAAAATTTTCGCGCCAACAGCTCTTATGACGTTTTACGTTCTTATTGGCCGGCATGAAAAACTTGGCTTAGAAAACTCTGAGATGACCATCTTTAACGCCATGCCAAGCAAGTTACGCCACGTAAGTTTTGCCAAGCATTAGTTGTGACCGCCACCATTCGTATCGCAGATATTCACTTTCTAATGCTATGTTTTATATCTGTGCCACGTCGTCAAAAGTCGAATCGCCACAACGATGTGCAGGGTCCACCGATCCAGTTTTTACTACGGGTCGGTAACCGTATAATTTAATTGGTGAAAAGTCTGTAGAAGTGTTCAGTACATGTTTCTGAGTTTCGCGTACATCCGGTTAGTACATTTTGAAGTACGGCAGTCTGAAAAGGCCGTTTTTAGCTATGTAGGAAGGCTTCAAAACATGGTTGTTAATGAGCACGGTGTCTTAAGGATGTTCAAGTGAGGGAATAATCGTAATTTTATATTTATATGAAATAGTGTTAGTTTTATAGACCTTACTAGGGAGTACATTTTCCTCTTACGAAAAAAATAGCTCAACCATTTTTCCCATAATGGCACTTCGAAGTAAACATTTGCACGTGATTGCAAAAACTAAAGAACATAAATTAATTTAAAATTCACACTGAAACTATACGTCACAGGCTACTGCTAGACATGTTTTAAAATCTATTACAAAATGTTGTTTATTATTTTTAAAAAATTCTGAAATTTTGAATTTTTTTTTCTCTTATCGATTATTTTTTTTAAATGCAAAAATATTTCGTAGTTAATTTTAAAACTTTTCAAGCAGTAGCCTGCGATATGTAGCTTCAGTATGAATTTTTTAAATTAATTTATGTTAATTGGTTTTTGCAGCCTAGAGGAACTAGACACATGCAAATGTTGTCTTTGAAGTGTCATTACGGGAAAACTGGTTCAGCTAATTTTTTTTCGTAAGAGAGAAGTGTACTCTCAAGTAACGTCTACAAAACTTAATGCTATTTCGTACAAACGTAACATTATGATTTCTCCCCACTTGGACTCCCTTAACAGTGACAGTCCGTCCTTGTCCGAAGTGTCTTATTTTCGTACTATGGCACATGTACGCACGTGAAATAGTTTCGTAAAAACGTATTCGTGAGCACACAGCAGCACACCTAAAGCGCGTGGTAGGCAGCGCCCTTTAGCCGAAGAAATAAGATCACTAGAAGATGCTTAAAACAGTGTTCTGTTCACGTCCAGTGGTGTCGAACTTATGTTTTAACAGTTTCTACCTTCAGAGTGCTGAAAAATGTTAACAGCAGTTCTGAAATACATTTAATTACAGTTTTGTGGAATTATTTTTCAAACATAAAATATGCCTTGTGGGCTTCGAATTAAAAATTACTTGCGCGAAGCAATAATAGGTAATATTTGTAATAATGCAGTTGATAGCAGTAAGGATTTTGCTAAACGTTTGCATGCTCCTCTTTTTTTTTTTTTTTTTTTTTTTTTTTTTTTTTTTTTTTTTTTTTTTTTTTTTTTTTTTTTTTTTTTTTTTTTTTTTTTTTTTTTTTTTTTTTTTTTTTTTTTTTTTTTTTTTTTTTTTTTTTTTT
>PNEQ01003526.1:22540-37393 GCA_003012365.1 Medauroidea extradentata | reverse complement strand
TCATAACGAGCCAATCTGGACAGTAAAATAGGACTCGCATACAGTTATCACCTACCTCGGAGCCCCGGGGCAAGCAAAGATAGGAATATACACGTTAAATTATATTCGGTGTGTCTCGCGGCTCAGTGTCTCGTCGAACCTAAAATATGCCACCGTTACTTTTCTTATTCTTCTCGCCGAGGCCATTGCTACAGGATCTTTAAAGACGTGTTTTAAATGCCTTGGAAACTGAACAATAAATATGTTTATTATAAAAAACACTCGAAAATATCACCTGAAATTTTTATTTCTGTACAAATGTCCTACTCTTCCCAGTGGGGAAAAAAAAAAAAAAAAAAAAAAAAACCACCGCGCCAAATTAAATTTAACATGTACATAAATTCCGATACAAAAATGCGAGGACAGACTCCACCGGAAATCGAACCCGATTCGCCTTGGTGGAAGGTGGGGAGTATAAGGCTCTGCCCATATGACAGCCGTCACACCAAGGCGATCCGCGTTCAATTCCCGACTTGGTTTATCCCCGGATTTTCTCTTATGGGAATCGTGCCGGACGTTGCCGCGGGTCTGCGGGTTTTCCCTGTCCCTTCAGACGTGAAGCAGAATAATAATTTTAAAAAATTGCTCTTTACAGGTGTAGAGCGCCAGGAATATGGTTTAGCTAAAATTGACAACACATATATACATAAATGTTAAAAAATTACCTGCTCTAGTTGTTTTCCATTTTTTAAAATATCTGTTTCATGTTTGCTGTTCGAAAGTATAAATGTTTAAAATTTGAAATTTTGTGAATCAATTTAAATTGTAAAATGCTCTGTACATAAACTTGTATTGTCGTCTTGGGTACACATCGTACTAGTATCTTGCTATCCAACTTAGAAAATACAGGGTCGTTACTTCTTAGTACGGACCGCTGCGGCCAAGTGTTCAGACCCACCAAGGCGATCCGAGTTCGATTCTCGGTGGGGTCGGACTTAGGATTTTTACATACGAGAATCGTGCTGGACGATGTCGCTGGGTT
The DNA here is from genome assembly GCA_003012365.1 of Medauroidea extradentata. Lineage (NCBI taxonomy): Eukaryota > Metazoa > Arthropoda > Insecta > Phasmatodea > Phasmatidae > Medauroidea > Medauroidea extradentata. The sequence goes on along the minus strand of PNEQ01003526.1, from coordinate 36,372 downwards.
TTCTTGGGGGGAGGGGGGTCTACAATTTCCCCCGTCCTTCGCATTCCAGTACTTCTCAACTGTAGGGCCTCATCCCAAGTCGTCAGGGTAAGCAGATGTCTTCGGGTGCCCAATAGTAGGTCTGCAGTTCGGGGAGTGATACCTGGTCCTCGGTTATTCTTCTCATACAATATTTAGTTACTTCTTAGTCACGTTGAGGATAGTCGCTGACGTGATGATTGCACGCAAGTCAGCGGATTGAACTTTTAGGGGGAGTGTTAAAATTTTGTTATAATTTCAGTTTCTGAGCGATAACATTTTTTAAAATTGTATTATCGAATCTTAAAATGTTTGTTGCAGTCGGAGTTTACAATTAGAATGTATTGGTTTGTGGACATACGCCATTGCTCTTGATTTGCTGATCTAACTTGTGTTGAATGTCAGAAAAACAATAAATAATACGCTCACAAAAACAGGCAAAAACACGAAAAAGTTATCTCGGAGGAATTTTGTCAGTTTTTTTTATTAGACAACAACGAATTCTAGATATAAAATTCAGTCGAATATCGACACAGCACCCGGACACAAAAGACTTGAAACAAATATAGGACCACATTCCCAATATGAAAAAAGATAGAAAAGATTGAGAATCTGGTTCTATATTTGTGTCCCGTCTTTTGTGTCCGGGTGCTGTGTCGATATTCGACTGAATTCGATATCTAGAATTCTTTGTTGTCTAATAAAAAAAAGTAAAACTGTCAGTTCGTCGAGCTCGTTTTATTCTGTTTTCCCCCCTGTTTTTTTGTGAGCGTTTTATACCGGTTTTTTGTACTTTGTCATTCAACACAAGTTAGATCAGCAAATCATGAGCAATGGCGTATGTCCACAAACCAATCAATTCTAATTATATTACCAAAATTTTCCATTTGACATGCTCTGTAGTTTCTAGTTTTTTAGAGTGTTTTTTTACGACTAAACGAAAGTAGATATCAAAATATGTCTGGTAGTTTTGTTTTAATATCATCTCCATGTTGAACGATTTTTTCAAGGTAGTAAATATGTCTATGGTTTTAGCTAATATGTAATTAACGAGATTATGGTTAATTGACTTTTTAGTCGAAATGGTATAATTTCTGGTTAAAAAAAAAAAAAAAAACAGCCGACACGGCAAAAACCATTTTAAACAAAACCAGACAGAATTTTGATATCTGCTCTGGTTTAAGCTTTTAAAAAAATTCTAGCAGAACCAGTAGAAAATAGAGCATGGACTTAAAGCGATGAAGCAATTAGAGAATGAGCTAGAGTGGATCGTAGTAGTGTGTCCGCGTGTTCCCAGAGTCCAATCGTGCAAGAGAACCTCTGTGGCGATACCAATCTTTACTCTGACATCCAAGACGTGGCAGAACCGAGAGTTTGGCTGCCATTTCTCCAAATAACGCTTCTCCGTTTTTTTTTGCACATAACATAATCTTGGCTGATATTCATCGTCGGCGGGAGTTCGGCCGTGTCGTGGACTACGGAATAAAAGGCTTCGAGTTGTCAGGTTGTGTTCGGAGTACACCCCCTGTAGCTAGCTGCCTTCCTTTATCTGCACGTCATGTCGTGAGCTGCCTCCGTTACTGGGACAAGGACAAGCGACGAAATGTCGCGTGATAAAACAAATAATAAAAATACGTAACTAATAGCTTTGCACAGCGCCAAGAAAATTTAACGTGAGAATTGCGAATAGGAAAACTGTTGCAGTTAGTCTGCATGTAATAATTAGTTTGCAAGTGGTGATAATTGTAGCAGAAACTTATTTTATTGTTAACCCTATGAAATGTTACTTTTTCGCGATGGTAGGAGAAGGTAACAATTGAAATAGCGCTGGAACAACTTCAGTGTTTCACAAAAATAACTATATTCGCGTTTTTAAAATAAAAAAGTGCTAAATTATGTTTGGAGGTATTGATCACAATTAATTTTTGTACTATGGTTCGAAACACCGCAAATTGAAGTGCGTTTACTTGCTGAGAAAATTCTGCAAACAGTAAATTTACAAATATCACAATTTTCCCCTAGTCTTTTGTGCACCATAATTTTCGTACTGTTTATCAAGACATTTTTTGTTTGATTGTAATGTGTATAATATATAATTTTGGTTTTAAGTTCTTACTTAGCATTCGGGAGGACCCGGCTCCGGCCATTGTGTTTTCGGGTTTCCGGGGTTTTTCTAAAGCCCTCCAGGTGAATGCTGGGATGTTTTTTTTCTGGCAGTGACAGAGTTCATTTCCCTTTTACTTGTATACCTCTACCTGTGGCCAAAATCTGTTCCAAGGCCACGCGAAACGCACATTGAGTACTGCAGTATTAACCGAAATGATATAACTGCTTATAGGCGGCAGTAACGTGAGGAAACTGTGCTCGATCATAGTGTGTGTGTTCCGAGGACAAATATCGTTTTTATGACGTGAAGTAAATTATTTCATACGAGTCATTAGTAGAAGAGGTGCCGTATAAACCTGTTATGTAACTGGCTGCTGTCCTAACTATAGAATAAGGCGCTCCATTGAAAGGGAGGGCTGTTGATCGGGTTTTCGGGTCCCAATCAAGGACCTCCTTAGCCCCAATGAATGTTCGGGTTCCCATACCATCTCAATCCCATATCAACTCTCCTTTGATTTACGTTTTTATTTTGCTTTACTCCCTAATATTATCAAGACAATGTTGTGTGTTTCGGTTAAGATACGTAATAACATAAATACAAATTTAAGGCGCGGGTCTACGGTGCGAGAGGTTGTTATGTTGACCTTACACCTCATCTCTCTTCACCTTCATCGGCTCGGGGCCGCGGTGGTCGAGGGGTTTAGTCCCACTCGCCTCCCACCATTACAATACGGGTTCGATTCCCCGGGTTTTCGCATGTGGGAATCGTGCCGGACGAAGCCGCTGGTCCCCGGGTTTTCTCGGGGATCTCCCGTTCCCCGCGCTCCTTTATTCCGGCACTGTTCCATACTCAAATCATGTCATCCCTCATCAGCGCTAAGACCTAGATGTTGACCGAAATCTCTTCATTTCTTAAGACCTCGTTAAATTGCCTTAAAACCATCTCACCTCCCCCCCCCCTCCTCATCTGTCAGAGACCCTGCTGAAGTGTGGCGAGGCGTATATTACCTGTTTAAGACCCTTTGATGTCCACACGGGACATAATTGAGTGGTATTCCCCCGTTCTCCATCAAAGTGAAAGTTTTAAGTTTCACGCTAAGCTACGCTTGTCTAAACACGGGAATATCTTAATCCTGTCAGGGAGTTTTTTTTTTCTTAAATAAGTGTAGTTGTAACCTCAATTTTCAGGGTAGAGTTACTCACGCTGTATCCACTTTACGGACAGACATTTTCAACTGATTTTTTTTATATAAAATCTTGCCACATAAAATTACGTCCTAATCAATTCATGCATTGATGACGTACGCAAATGAGACCTACTATATACGTATATAACTGTAGGTATAATGTATTTCTTTGTAACTATACTTGTTCCGTGCTACTTAAAAACATATGCTGGAACACTCAGTGTTCCCAGCATGCTCAGTGCAATTCAAGATGGCGACTCTGTAAGTCAAACGTGCGGGACTCGATCATCCGGTGTTATTTTTTAGTGGAGATCTAGGAACTACAACAATACTGGTTATAATTTTTGCTAGTGGCGTCTAAATATATTCTGTAGTGAGTGTATAACGATTTCAAGTACGTGCGCGACAGCTTCTCTGTTTTGTTGCATATTGTGTTATAGCCTATAGGCTACTGCTCAATGTGATTGCGATATGCGCTCGCTTATTTAAACGTACACGTGAACCGGAGTGTTGCTGTTCAGTGACGTCAGTGACGTTGTCGTAAACGCGACCAAAGACAATGTTCTCGTGTTATGTATTCCATGTTTCCCGCCGAATAGACGTCACGCGAAGCTTTCTGACGGCATGTCAACGCGACTATTCAAGGGATTCAGTACGCGTGGTCGTGTCCACTGTGTGTTGTGTTGAAGCATCCATAGACTTACGTAGACATTTTAATTTGAGAGGGATGAGATTGCTAAATTACAAGTAGTTTACAACCACCTATACACACCCCTGTTAATATTATTTGTAGACGGGGGTCGCTGTTGGCGCAGTGGTTAGAGCTCTCGCCTCCCACCAATGCGATTCGGGCTCGATTCCCGGCGGGGTCTGTCTCCGGATTTTCGCGTGTGGGAATAGTGCCGGACTATGCCGCTTGTTGGCGGGGAGTTCCTGTTCATCCCGCTCCGTCATTCCGGCGCTGCTTTATATTCGCATCGTGTCACTCCTCAGCAGCGCTAAAGCTCTAGATGATCTATTTACTGTTATTTGTAGACCTGACAATAATTCCCGTCTTATAAAACAGTTTAGTAGTTATACAAAAAATATTAACTTATTAATATAGTCTTCATAATTATACTATGAAGAGAGAAAGGAATAGTAGTAATGTCATTCTCGTATTCTTTCTGGCTACAGTTCAGCCATCATTGTTTAAAGAATATTCGCAATAATTTAAGGGCATGTTCCTTAGTTTATTTCAGACTAGTGCCAATAACTCAAATATTTTTTAACCAAAAGCTTTGAAAATATTTGAGACGATGTACAGCCACACAAAGCACAATACTGTGGATGTATTTTTTAAATTATGTATCATTCGTCAGCAAACAAATATTTTGCTTAATTTTGGTATATTTTTTAGGACAAAAAACGTGGTACTTTGGGTGACAAAATCTAAAAAACCGTTCAGTACGTCGCTACAAAAATTCAGCTACAAATTATGACATATTAGTGTCAAACCTGCGGAGCAAAATTTTGATACGTGTATTAAGTAGCAATGAAAAAATATTATTGAAATCACTGCAAAACTAAGGAACAAGCCCTTAAAACGGCGATACTGAGCCAGTAGGTGTATTACAAAAGTACCACGTTGAAAGGCTACATTTGGGAAAGGGATAGTGAAGATATGCCCCATCCGTCTCGCCCTCTACGCACGCACATGGCGTTATGGATGTATTGTTTGTCAAATACTTAGGCCAATAGTGTGGTTGGAGAATTGACATTATATTAAGAAAACTTCTGTACTTTGTTGTTTTTTTTTTTATATTTGATTTTACTACTGCAGAAACCTTTCATCGATTTCTGATCACACACGAGCATAAATAATACCAATATAATTAACACTTACCTGTGGAGTATTATCGATTATCAGTATTTTCTGAAATCTATATACGATTCGTTGACATTTATATAGTAGGCGTTACAAACTACGAGATAAAGTCGTCCCGTGGTCGTATCCTGTATCTGGAATCACTATGATGTAGTGGCATGTATCGAAATGTTATGGCAAAGGCAATGCTAGCGCAGCGCGATTGCTGTAACGATTCTGCAGTTCAGTGTTGCGAATCCTGCTTGTACCAAAAGGATACCGCCTATTTTTTAAACCTATTTTTATATGCAGAGATTGCTGTAGATCACGCCGGTAAGCAAACACGGGAGTATAAATTTATTTATTGTGCCACAATCGCGTAGGGAAAAAAAAAGTTGTAATTGAACATAAAACATTGTCTTGAAATAAACCACTGGTGAGCAAGTGACAAGAAAATGTTATTTTGCGGAGGAGAGGGGCCAATTACAATATAACGTCTTTAGTTCAGTATACTCTCGTAGGTGCTGCCTGAGAACACAACATTTTCCAGGTTCCAGAATACATCCAAAAGTAAATACAATACTGTTGCACAACATACTAAACACGTACATTATAATAATTTACCCTGTAAAATTGAAAAAGCAAAAATGGAATAAAATTCTCAGTAACTGTTCTCACATACAGCACACGAAAACCACAATTATAATTTATATACTCGTAGTAAATGATCGCGACTATTTACTGTACGCTGTGGGTGTTTCAATTTTAAATGCTGTTGTATAATGTTGAGTTTTATTGAGTTATAGTTCTGTTTCTATGCGGGTCATTTGTAACATTTATGTATGGAATGGAATTTGTCTGGTGTAAGAAAAGAAAATGCGACTAGGTCTTAACTGTGCCTCTAAAGACGTAACTAAATTAACCTGAAAAAAAAAGTAATAAACAAACTTGTAAGTAGACTTCGGAACAAAGAAGAACACGAAGTGCTTCTGAAACTTTGGAGTGTAATAAAAGTATAGGCAGCGGAAACAAAGGAGATCTCGTTGAAATTAAGTAGGCATGGCAACACCGGACTGTGTTCGTGTGGACCTTACGTCCTCCGGGGTCGTCGCCTTCGTGTGAGCAGACATCAGTCCCTCGCGGGACCGCCCCGCTTTATGACAGTTCCTTGTCACGCGACCTCCGTGCTAAGAACATAACTGTTGTCCTCCTAACAACTCTCCCATTCCGTGTCTGCGCACAAGTGGATGCCCGCTGCTGTGGGCCATTCACGCTCAAGATAACACTTTTTGAAGTCTGTATCTCTGCACCAGGTAGACTTTTCAACACGGTTTGTAAATTTCGCACCTCTCAAACTTTAAACGTCTGGGGATCAATATGGAAGTTGTATTGGTTATAATAGAGATGATGGTTTATCGTGGGAAAACTTGACGGTTTGCTGGGTTTAAACCCACGTTCAGCTTACCAGAAAATTACTGGCTTTCGCTTGTACGTTGAGCTGTTGCCCTATTTGACTGAGCCAATAATAATTCCGCTATTGTAATATTTTATGCCTGTTATTGGTCTGCAGACAGCTACGTTGCCAGACGTACGTCACCCGATCATATTGTCTTGCAATTAACTACAGCGTTTTCAAGGGTATGTTGACACAAAATATCTTCGCGATATACCATCATCTCTAGTAATAACGCACGTTCTGGCGGCCTCGCAGAATGCAGCTTATACTGGAATAGAACGTTTGAAGACTACTGTGTATTCTTGCTCGTGGTTTGCCACAACTACTTGTCAAAACTACAGCTAACAATCTCTCGAGGCACGTTAAGGGTACCGCCTACCTAAGTGTTAAGAAAAACTTCGAAATGACGGAGACATAAGGGCGACCTTGAAGCGCGCCTCAACGATCCAATCTCTGAACTAGCGTGCAAGCTTCTTGCCGAACCGTTTTTACAATGGGACATTAAACGGCGACCATATCATTTTATTGGTGGAAAGTCTGCAACTAAGTTCAGTGCAGGTCGCAATCTGAGTTGCACACATATCCGGTTAGTACATTTTGAAGTGCGGCAATCTGAAAACGCCGTTTTTAGCTATGTTGGAGGGCTCAGAAACTGTTTTTAATGAACATGTTGTCTAACAATGCGGTTCCGACCTTGTTTGAAGTTTTTCTTTTCGTATGTTCGTACAATGGGCACACGTAGGATACTTTCGTAGAAAAAAACCCTGTTTACGTACATATTGCAACGCATTTGAAGCGCTGAAAGCATCAGTTCAGAATTATAGGTTTCTCGAAGCCAATTTGCAAAAATAAAAAAAAAAAATTAATAATAATAAAAACATCAATCCCTGAGAATAGCTTTTACCAACTTCTGAGCAATTTAAGGCCTTGTTACGGAGTTTTGCAGTGATTTCGAAAATATATTTTTTATTGCTACCTAATACTCATATCAAAATTTCGCTGCACAGTTTTGACACTTATATGTTATAATTTGTAGCTGAATTTTTGTAGAACTATACTGAACTGTTTTTTAGATTTCATTACCCAAAGTACCACGTTTTTGTCGTGAAAATAAGCAAAAATGAATTAAATTATTTTTTTGCTGGCGAATGGTACATTATTAAAAAAAAAAAAAAAAAAAAAACGCGTCCACAGTGTGATTGCACATTGACTCGAATTTTTTCAAAACTTTTGGTTAAAAAATATTTGAGTTATTGCCTGGCACCAGTCTGAAAAAATCTCGGTGCGGCGCAAGATATCAATGCATCATTCCGGGTTAATGTTTGCTATTAAGTTCGCGAATAATTGTCAAGAATTATGTAGTTTTTCTATACTGACTTAAAAAGTGTACATGTCAGTTGTAGAACTCATCGCTTATGTATCAGCCACGCCCTCTTAAGCTTCGGCAACAGTATGCATATTCGATTTTTGATATAATCAGATTAAAATTTTAATCGTGCGTAGTCTTGTCGTAAACTGTCTCTAGGTGTTTTCTTACCTTATGCTTATGATCATGTAATTAAGTTGATCAAATACATGATTAATACAGCGACATGCACTCCGCCGTGTGATACAGACGTAGAAGATGGGAGTGCAGTTACGACTCGCTCGTCCAGCGTCAGTGTCTCATCTGCTCAATGCAAAGACGCCAAACACGGGCGGGCTGTTTTGTGGTCGGTTATTCGGACTTTCAGGGTAAACCTGTATACTGCTGCGAGGTAATGGAGATAGTGTGTGCTGCACGCCGGGTCGGTATACTTCCATAAAGATTCTGTACTAGAAATATCTTTACATAATTATCATAATGACGACTGTTACAACAGTTACATTCTCCAAATTACGTTTCATAGTAAAACTACAAAACTGACCATCAGAGTAGCATCTGACAAGTAACCTAACGTAATTTAAGTAGATTTTAAACTTCGATGGTCAAATTATGGTCGGTATCAGTATACGCTTCCTTGATTTTGACTTGTCTTTTCTGAGAAAGATGCCTGCCTGAATTTCTGAAAACAATGCAGGATATATTCAGTACTACTATTCTCAAGAAAGGAATGCAAAAATCAAGGCAACTTAATGCGGCACAGATGGCCCCATTCCATGTGCTGCTGAGCTGACTGGCAAGTAATAAGCAAATTGAACACCATCAGTACTCGGCGATCTCAGTAGCTGAACTGAAATGGAACGCTCATCAGTTAGGTTGCCAGTAGAAATAATGGCGTCTGCACTTAAATATATTTGAATAATTGTAAGTTACAAAAATTCTTTAATTAAAGCGATTTCTGAATTCGTAATAAGCTTTCCTTTGTAAATCAATATTTTAAAATAAAACACGAAACATATAGTAAAAAATTATTATATAGGGCAGTAAAACATATTAAAAACATTCACAGTCAATTCCGATTATAAAAAATTCGCTGTTACACTAACCAGATATTCACCGCGTTGTATTCGTCATATATACACACACCATGTTTTTGTTTGCTGCTGCTGAAACTACCTACTTTCTGCACGCCAGTAGATTCAGCAGGAAGTGACGCGTCGTTTAGCCTTCAGAAGGTAAAAAGGCCAATGACAGAGGAATGACCAGCCGTCATTTACACACTGGTCCAATTCATGCCTGGTCAGTCATATCGCCAATTTTGAGCGAAGGCAATGGAGGATAAGAATGGACGTGGAAGTTGCTGCAATAACTTTTATGCTATGTGCACATTTGCAGAATACTGACAAAAAAAATATTTTGTCCTTTACCATGCGTCTGTTGCTGCATTTTGAGTATTAATTTCCCGTTTAAACTACGAATCGACGAAAACAACCAACACCAATGCGTATCCCAATGTGTAAACAAAGTCCAAGTCAACGCCAATGTTTACGCCAATCCCTTTGATGTTGGCCAACATTCGAAGATCGGCCAAGCTCCAGTTAAACGTTGGTCGATTATTTCCAAGGTCGGGCGTTGGACCAATGTGTAAATCCGGCCTGAGAGAACGTTCGTCAGTAAATTCAGGTACTGTCAGCAGCAAGTGGAACGCGGCGTACAAACCGTTTTAAAGAGACATTCCTCGCTGTCATCTATGATGTGTAGAAGGGAAGGGAATGTGTACTACAAAGTCGCAGCACTCACGTCGTAATAGCTTATTCGACGGGTCATCTGTCGAGATGACATGTCTGACAGGGGAAACACTCACCCCCCTAGAAATGGTCGTCTTTAACCCTTCCAGCCTCGTGCTTCTATCGATTATCTCGTGCCCCTTCCACGACCCGGTTGCGTTCGCATTACAAGATTACTTCACCCCCGTGTGATGTCAGCCTTGGGCACGAAACGAATCCGCTACAGCATTTAGCTCATTGCTGCCGTTGGAAGGGTTGTGCCTTTGAGTCGACCATCGTGCAGTCCATCATGAACTACGTCGGATTTTACTGCCAATCCTGTATTGAGTTTTCGTCTTGGCTTCATTAGTTAAATTACGAGAGCTTCGGGTTTATTTAATTAAGTATTTCCGAATTCTGACAACGGAACTAATATTATACCAGAGTAAAGTTTTTGTTTTAGCTCAGTCAGTTGCGCCAAAATCAAAGATATAACATTTCGGCGTCACAAATTACCTGTCAGAAACGCGTCAGTGGCAAAGTGTCTTCTTGTAAAGTTGGACGGAACTTACTACACAGGATTGATGTTTTCAGTTTTGACTACTAACAACCTATAAATTGCATATGATCTGCTAAGCGTTGCTGTATGTCCCTCGCACTCTTGGTAACTCCGTGAAGAGGAACAGCGAGCAAGTTGTGGTCTGGTACTATAATTTCCTATTTCACCAATTTCTTAGCTTTCAGCATTTCATTAAGCTTGGTATGTGGGAAGGATTTGGGACTGATGTTTTTTCGTAGTAATTATAGGAAACTTATCCGAAAAGTTGCTAAACGTTCCTTCTGGTAGAGTTTAGCACCAACAATACCACACACATTACGTTACAGCATAGCTAACCCAGCCCGAGAAACAACTGTTGTGTTTGTCTGATATTATCTTCTTCCACGTAACTTGAATAAGTTTTGTCAGTTTGTTGGTACAGCGCGCACCACCTAAGTTGGCGGATAGCTAGCGAGCTGGTGGTTTTTTGCATCTAATATAACATTGTTTCTTAGTAGAATAGTCCAGTCATTGAGGACGTACAAGTGGGCTTTCGCTACAAAAGGTCAAGGAAAGTTCTTATTTAACAGATTAGTACAGTTAGGTGTCGTAATTAATATCCCGAGTTTGCGACCTAGAGCGACTGCCGCTCGCGCCACCATATTGGGAAAATTGTGGCGAAAACCAATTTTTCACGAGTATCTTCTCACCAACGCCATTTACGTCAAAATAGGTATGGCAAAAATTATAGAGCATTAAATTTCCGGCAACTTTAGTAGAAAATATTTTTCAATCGGACAAATAGTTCACGAGTTACAGCTGTGCCAAGCACAGTAAATGTATAAAATTCGAGCAACTGATGTTAGTTTTATCAAATTTTCAGAAAATACCGAGTTCTTTATACGGTTTTTCCTCATACCAACATAAATCGAGGGTATTTACAGGCATATTGTACTGTATTGCACTAACTTAACTGGCCGGCTTTGCCTCTTAAATTATAAATTTTAAATTCTACTTGAGATCATTTGTTCTATACAAAGACTTGCCACCTATATTGCAAGATATGATGAGCTTGGCAGATAAAATGGATCCTTCTGAGGACGAAAGGTTCACGATAAAATTATATTCTTCTATCAGGCGTTCCGACAAGTTCATGGTCAGGTATTTGGTCAGACATGACCATTGAACAAACGCTAATGAGGTCAATGAAAAGTATTGGTGGTCTTACTCGTGGACGTGGTTTAACAGATAGTGTTCTCACTATGTGAACATTGGGAAGATTATATATGCACAATGTTTCCATGAAATTGAAAAATTTTGTGGAATATCCATGACAACAACATATCAGCACATATAGGCTACATGAGTTCACGTATCATCCGTGACGAAAAAGATTTAAAGAAACTTAATGCTTGGTTCTCTTCATATCGTTCTTTCCAGAGAATCAAATAATGTATATCTATTAGCACTGGTGTCGTTGGAGATGAAAGAATCAACTGTCACAATTCTTGTGAAATTGGTGTTCCGGCGATTTCCAACATGATTGTCTGCAAATTCGATGCTGTGAAGTTTAAACGTTCATATAAAGTGATTCCCCTTGCAGTTATCAACAGCAATACACTCATTAAGGGCTTGTTCCCGAGTTTTTATCAGACTGGTGCCAATAACTAAAGTATTTTTTAACCAAAAGCTTTGAAAAAATTGAGTCAATGTGCAGTCACACGATGAACAATACTGTGGATGCGTTTCTTATTTTCACGACAAAAAACGCGGTACTTTGGGTAATGAAATCTAAAAAACCGTTCAGTATAATTCTACAAAAAAATTCAGCTACAAATTATAGCATATAAGTGTCAAAACTATGCAGCGAAATTTTGATATGAGTGTTAGGTGGCAATAAAAAAATATTTTCGAAATCACTGCTAAACTCCGTAACAAGGCCTTAAAGACGTTGCAATTCCTATTATCCGCTATTGTTATATCAAAGAATGTGTGTTGCTAAGTAATCAGACGAAGAGCTGCAGGAATATCTTCGATTCGAACAGGCCCCATTTCCTTTTGCTTTTTTCAGCGAAGAGAGAATGCGAAAGGGCACATAAATCTTCACTATACAAAGCCTTTAAGCCTGTTCCAGGCGATACCGAATTAGGATACAGCATTTCTATCATAGATGGTGGCTATCTGCTACAGAGTCATATGGCATCGAAACTAATAGTTTGCATCAATCTGCACAAATTAACATTCAGTACGTGCAAAGGCATTATGGTTCTAACACAATCATTTTTTATGGGTATCCAACTAACACAGCTACCAAAAGTGTGACGAGTACAGAAAGACTTCGCCGTTCAAATCAACAAACCTCCGCTGACGTACATTTCGACGAGTCGATGGTTCCAACTGTTTTGCAAGAAAGTTTCTCTCTAACGAAACAGATTAAAGTCGTTTGATTTCGATGCTAAAAAGATATTTCAGAATTCTAATTTCACAGTGCATCAGGCTACAGAAGATGCTGACACACTGATCGCTAACACGGCGATTGGTATGTCCGCAACGTTTGCGTCCGTATTCATAGTGGGAGACTATATAGATCGTCTCGTCTTACTAACAGCTCAGGTGAGATCTCGTCCAAACGTTTACCTTTGCAAACCATGTAGAGGCAAAATTGTTGAAAAAAATTTACTCTCGAAGTCTACGTTATGGAGAATTAGTGGTGAATATATTGTTTTTGCATGCGTTTAGTGGTTGTGACACTACTTCTGCTATTTTCAACATAGGAAAAGGCAAGTTTATAAAAACACTTGAAAAGAACGAATATTTAAGTCTAACTATACAAGCTTTCAAAGACAGAAACGCAAATTCTGAAGTCATAGCTACTGCAGGAAAAAGCTTATATATCGCTTTTTACAGCGTTGACAAAGAAAGCACCATTACTTTGGGCTACCTATGCTACCTGCATTTCGCGAGATCATTGACGAAAAGCAAATGCAATCTTGCTTCCTTACCCTCTACAAGAGAAACTGCGCGGCAACATTCCCTTTTGACCTACCACCTGATATACACGATGGGGCTGGGAAAGAAGCAAGACCGCTTAATCCAGTGAAAACAACAAAAGATCCAGCACCCGAAGTACTTCTGAAATTTATTTCCTGCAAGTGCGAGAAAGGGTGCGGTGGAGCATGTGGGTGCAGGAAAACAGGTTTGAAGTGTTCGGATATCTGCACATGCTGCAATGGAGACGCGTATGAAAACAGTGGAGAGATCTTACGAGAAAAATCTTGGAAAATATTAAACACACTTGCAAGAAGCTAGCTATACATGTTCGAGATGCTGGACCATGTATGACATCGAAACGAAAGAGAAGGCATAAGTAAATAAAGAATCGTGGATTAGGCCTACCAGGGATATCACATAAAAAAAAAAAAAAAAAAAAAAAAAAAAAAAAAAAAAAAAAAAAAAAAAAAAAAAAAAAAAAAAAAAAAAAAAAAAAAAAAAAAAAAAAAAAAAAAAAAAAAAAAAAAAAAAAAAAAAAAAAAAAAAAAAAAAAAAAAAAAA
>PNEQ01003526.1:6252-22440 GCA_003012365.1 Medauroidea extradentata | reverse complement strand
GTAACTATATGACTGAAAATTCGATAAAAATATAAATTGCTTGAATTTTAGACCCCTGCTTAGCTTGGCACATCTGTAACTCGTGAACTATTTGTCTGATTGAATAATATTTTATACAAAAGTTGCAGGAAATTTAATGCTCTATAATTTTTGTCCTGCATATTTTTGACGTAGATGTCGTTGGTGAGAAGTTATCCTCGAAAAATTGGTTTTCTGTAACGTTTTTCTAATATGGCGGCCCGAGCGGCAGTCGCTCGAGGTCGCAAAATCGGGATATTAATGACACCAAACTGTACTAAACCACCAAAAAATAACTTTCCTTGACGTTTTGTTAGTCAATTACCCAATGACTGGACTAAACTGCCTTTAGTGTACTCAGGTCAGTGTTTTCATCCCGGGGTTTACTATGCGTGTATGCAATGGACTGATTTTCGAATTCCGGGAATGATACCCTATTCTCAGCTGCTGCTACGCGCTAACTAATGTGGCACGCTCTGTACTTGCTTGTGTCTCATGCGTGTGTTTGGTGCAATGTCGGTCCACATGCATTATTTTGAAATTAATCCGAGTTGTCTGTAGAGAAGTTCTCGCCTGGCGCATGGACGGTGTTGTAGCGTGTCACCCGTATTATTTTTTTTACACAAAACTGCTTAACTTATTCATATTATGTTAATATACGAAAATAACACACAGTTAAAACTATGCTTCTTTGTTTTAAGACATTCAGCACGCTTATGATTTTCGGGCGTTTAAAAATGATATTTTTTCAGACAGTTTTTAAACTCCGAAAATGACACCTGAATTCGTAAAGTGCAAAGTGTGAGACATGCGTTGGCCTTTACTTCACAATATAAAAAACCAACTAGAGTGCCACCGCTTGAAGTCCCATAGGAAGTAGATTGTGGTGCTGTGAATAGAGGCGATATGCTTCCCGCCGAGCGTGGGTGGCTCTTATCTCTCTGCTGTCCCCACTCGTAAAACAAATTATTTGAAACCGGCGAAAACGGTAAATTTTGTCTTTCATTTTGACATTATAATACATAAAGTTAACCAGTAACTGCATTCGGAAGTGTAAACAGAACTTAAGTTGTACTAAGGTTAATCTGCGTGTTAGAAAGAAATCGTGTTTTCTTATGGGTGTTTTTGGCACAGGGAAAATTTGTGCTGCTATCGCAAAGCGGCCAGAAAAATACGAAACTGTAGTAACATTACATAAACAGTCTTGGGAATGACAGAAGTCATTTAACTTAATTTTAAAGTGAAAAATATTTCGCGTTTTAAATTTTCTTTCAACTTCGTGTAACTCAAAATTCAGGAAAGCTCTGCGATTGGCCAGATTGCACCTGTTACCGATACCAGCGTTCAAGCGGCAGAAATTTTCCCTGTGCCAAATTTTTAACCTGGATCTTTCTAACCTGTAGTAGAGTTAACCTTAGTTGTACTGAACGTAGTACGCATCACGTGCCATAGTACCGCAGCTTCCGTGCTGCTGTGGTCAGCGGAACATGGTATCTTATCTCCACTAACCGCGTTGCCGCGTTAGCCTTCACATTCTTACATCGCAGCGAGACCACCACAAGCGTGCTTAGGTGCGCACGCGCGTTCGTGGGTTGCTCTTGTCTGCTGGTCAGTGGTGGAATTAAAAGGGGAGAGGGGGGGCTACCGGGCTGAAGGAAGGGCCCCCAGTAATGTTCAACGTTATGTAGCCAAAGTTTGTCCAGTCGCCATCAAGGAAACGGGAGTTTTGTTCTATGATGATCCAAGTACATTTAATGTGTCCTTCTTGTATTTTTAATGTTCTATAACAGTAAACAACCACAGTTATGAGAAAGGTGGTATTTTTTACTGTCCTAAACATTACGTAGGCGCCCCCCCCCCCCCAAAATATACGTTTGTAAATCCGTCATTGCTTCTGGTGAGGGTGATTTGTAGATACAAGCAACATTAGCGTTATTTTTCGGGATGATGTCTTTGACTGCATTAAATGCGATTAGTCACTCTACTGTGGAAGTTGTAATTATTGGCCATAAGCGTTTCCCGCCGTCGGTCATGACATCGCATCATCGTCATAATGGAAGACTTCGGTGTAGCGGGAGCGAACGACAGCTTGCAGTCATGTCTGCAGTCAGAAAATAATGTTGAATTTGCATGCATCAGTGCATTGGAGACAGGACAAATGGTTGGACAGACATGAACATGTGACCATGACCCGTTTCATGCTACCAGAAAATTATAGGTACAAATTATGAAATATTTGTGACAAAACAACGAAAGGGGTTCTTCAATATGAAAATGTTGCTTAATCGTGGTCTTAACATAAATACGTATTTAGCGGTTGAATTGTTCACAAGCTGTTAGCAAGTGTTTGCAAATACTTTTTGCATTTACAAGAGATCGCTAAAATGCAATAATTTAGTGAGCAGAAATGCTACCACCATGGAGTTACGAAATTATGTTGTTGCTAATGCCTTCAGGAATATAATTGGACTCTATAAGGCAATAACGAATGTCTGTTGGAAAATAGACTAAATAAATTGTAGAAGTAAATTGAATTATGCAGCTGCATAAAATGAAAAGTTTTTCTTTCAAAATAACTTTAGTCTCGTCCATCGCCCCCAAATACAGTTTGTTTTGATTTCGTATTTATTCGAGATGAAACGGGGAAATAAAAGTAAAGGAAAACAACCTGTGAACAAACCCTGTAACCGTCCTTTTGTCTCGGTTGCCAGAAACGTGCAACACTCTCAACCTGTTTGCAGCATGTTTGCAAACACCGCTGTAAACGGGAGCGCAAAAATGCGCTGTTCACATAATCCGCTACCAATTAAATCTGTAAAATACGCATATAGGCTACCTCACGCTAGTGTGGTCTAGCAAAAGGTTCGGAACGGAAGCCTTTGCACCAGTGGTACTTCAGCTAGCCTATAGGCGGTTCGGGATAAAGTGACCTCGTTTGAAGCCCTGGTTAATTTTTTCTCATTTCAGTTAATTTACAACTTCCTGCAACAAACAAAGTGACGGATATACTAGACAAGGTGGTCGTCAGAAGTGTTCACTTTATCGCCAACCACCTATACTCTGGTTGATTGTCGGCGCGGGTGAGGGCGGGGATAAGGGGGTGTTACTGGTGCGCACCCGAGACGCCGCAGTAGCGCCGGCAGTCGCGGACGGGCGTCTGGACGGCCAACGGTGGCGGTCCTGGGGCGGGCGTGTGGTGCCATGGCGTCCACCGGCCGCCTGCTGGGACGCTGCCTGCTACACTTGGGCGTGAGTCCTTCATCCAGGCCTTCACACAACACTCGAGTGCCGTTTGCGTGTGTGCCACTAGCATTCTAGGTGTTCGCCTTCCTTTATCAGCGGGGCAACAACTCTAGTGCCTCATCACATCCATCCGCTAGGTTGTTGTGGCACTGCAGTTTGAAAATAATTTTCTTCAAAATTTCTGAGGCAGGCTTCTAATTATTTTTTTTTTTGCACCGTGGAAGGTATATTAATATTTTGATTCCTGAGTTGCCATGAATAGTGGTATATTTTGGTGATACAACAAATTATGGATACTTTTGTTAGTTCCCCTAATTCAGAAGCTCTGTCATGGGCGTTTAAGTGTACGGACATATCAAGTGTAATGAACATCAATTTATAAGTTTCGTAATATTTCTCGTGTTTGAAGTTTACCAAACAGCTTAAAATTTCAACTTTGAATCAGTGAAGTTTTTTTTTTTTTTGACACACACCTAAGATTGTATGCTGTTGAGGATCTTGTCCAATGGTAGAAAGGCAGGCATCTGATTCTGGCGTTATGTTTAGCATTCCAATTCATTGAACATAGGGTCATGTTGTAAAATTATACAGTACTTAATGTTTTAGCTAGGGACCAATTATTAATATAATTTTACTCTTGTAAAATATTTTTGGTTCTGAAGACTGCTTGTTTAAAATAGGCAACTTATTAATTTTTTGTCATCTTGAGCTTATCATTGTCTTCTGGTATACAGACACTCTTAAGCTTATCCTGTCCTTCAAATTAGTGTAAAGATTGGTGGGCTATAAAAATAATATTGTAGCGTACATTTATCTGCTGAGTTTATTGAAATACGTTAATGGGAGAAACTCACAGGAACGCAAAATTAAATGGGTAATATTAGAGTTTTTGGATGACTGAAAACCTCTAGTGATTACACCTCGGTCATTTTGACTGAGGGAGCATTGCTATGCTTTGTTTTAGAGAGGAACCTTATTTACAGTTTTTTCAGGTATTGTTATAGATATTTGTGGGTGAAGAGGATATAGTATCATGCAAGCCTTGTTTTCTATAGCACATTACTTGCCCGTATTGCAATGGTCTTGGACAAAAGGAAGCCACAATGCAGTTCTTGGTTTGTTGATTTGTTTTGTTTGTGAAGTTTTTTGTGTATAAATGAGTGTGTAAAATTTCCCTGTAAACAAAACCTATTTTCATGTAATCTTGTAGATTCAAAAGTTACTTGAATTTGATTGTTAAAAATACCTTGACTTTAGCATGTTGCAGCCTGAGTAATTTGACTTGCATCCCGTTGTTGTGTCAGATTACACAAATTATATGAGCTTATAAATTGTTATAAGTACTCATAACTTGTGTATACAATATGACAGAGTTGTTGATGGTGGTCGGTGTGTCGACAGGTGTGCGAGGAGACACTGGCGGCACACAAGGCCCGCCTGGGCGAGCTGAAGGGCTTGGTGGCCCAGATAGCAGCAGATGTGGGGCTGGAAGCTGGGGAGGTGCTTGGCGATGAGGTGGATGCCCTCGGCAAGAAGCTGGAAGATGTGCGAGAGTGCCTCTCCACTTTGGCAGAGGTGGCAGAAACCCGTGCTGCTAGCAGGGACCTCTGCTCGGAGGAGCTGCTGCGCACCAAGTCCTTCCTAACTAATGTGCAGCAGGTGAGTCCCTCAAGCACTGTTGTAACCATCTTTGATCATCATTCCTTTCGTTTGTTCAAGTAACACATCATGTCTACCAAAAAAATTTGATTTTTATGAGAAGTAGAGTTTTTTCTTATTATAATGTGTTTATATCAGTGAAGTTTAATCTGTATATTTTGGTTGGAATAAGCATTTTACGTTCGTTACCATAGTCACGTAGGTAGGGTTTAAATCCAATCTAGTTCTGCTGCTGGCACAGCTTGTTTTGGAATGCAACAAATACCTTGGATTACTTGAAAAGTATCTAGATGTTACAGTTTTTCAGTAGTAGAGCAGTGGAATTCTAAACTTTGAGTCTCAGTTTTGTTTCAGAATGTCTTTTTACTAGTAATTAATGCTAAACCACTAAGTTGACCAGATTTAAATGTGTTTCTGATAATATAGATATTTTTTAAAAATACAGCATTATATATATATATATATATATATATATATATATATATATATATATATATATAAAATACACACACACACGTTAATTTCATTAAAGGATGTGACAGTGCTAATTTCTTGCTGTAGTAATGTATTTTTTTTCCTTCAAATTTTTGCCACTTTTTATTTTCTCTGCCACTGATGTAATTTTTCTAAACATAAATTGATTACACAGAGTTTAGGGATATATGTACATATAAAGAATAGTCAAAATTATTAAAGTAAATAAAATTGTCTGTAGTGTACAAAATAGTGTGCAGACTTTTTCAATTTACAATCTATTAATTGGTAGGTTATGACAGTGGGTGGTGGGTTGGTACCGCTGTTTCCGTGTCGGCGGCATGTCGTGACCAGTGTAATTACAGGGGAGGAGGGCAGTCCTTGCCCTCCCCTTCCTCTCGCGAACCTTAATTTCTTCACCACCTCTCCACTCCTCCTCGCCACTTCTCCCCAATTAAGTTGGCGAGTTTGCTCGCACACAACCCCCTTCCTCCCCTCAGCCATGTGCAAATACTTCCACAACAAACTTGCTTCACCGCCTCTGACCGAATGTATGCCACAGACATTTCCTTAGTCGTAAAGGTAGCAGTGTGACTGTTAATAAAACTTATCTCCTAAACAAGCATGAATTTAGAATAGGTTGACCAATTTATATACTAACCACATATCTTAAATTTTGCTGAGAGTTTTTATCTATACTTGTTTAATTTCCAATAGATGCCAGATTTATAATAATTTCGGATACATTGTATTTCAGTTATGCTAGCAACTTCATTCATATAAGGAAAGGAAGATTAGTTAAATTTACGTACAAGAGCAGCACAGTATTATTAGCTCCAAGAATTTTTTTCTAAACATTAATACACTTCCAAGTTTGAATACTATTTTATTGTTTTTTACTTTGTTTTAAATAACCATTTAACTTGGGGTGTATAATATTGACCATGTCATTTTTATCGTGTTTTTTGGAGTGATTTTAAGAATGCCATTTATTGGTTTATGTGGCAACATTGCAGTTAATTGTAAGATATATTTTTGTGTATGTCCTGCAATTATGTCTTTACATTGGCCAGAAGATTTTAATGTATATGTTGGGGTTGTTACATGTTTTATGATTGAAATATTTTTTGCACGTGTATAATTAAATTTCAACATATTTTTAAATAATTTACTGTACTTAAACTGTTGTGAAATTGAGTTTTTTTGCTATGTAGTAATATTTGTTGTAAACATATTTTTGTCATCATTAAAACTAGTGCTTTAAAATTTGGTGAATTGTTTCGTAATTAGTTTCTACATTTTTCTTAATTTTCGATGCTGTAATAAGAATTTCGACATATAATGCATGTCGTTGACATTAGTCTAATTTTTCTGAATAGAGTATAGCATTGTTTGGCGCATGGTTGAATGGTTGGTTAAGCACAACTATTCTGAATGTTTAATGTTGCAGAGCCTGAATGCAGTAGAGCAGTCCAATGAAAAGAACACGGAGAATCAACTCACTGCTCTGAGAAGTCACCTCCTGTCCCTAGGCAAGACAGAGTGCCATTTGCAGTGTTTGAAGGAGAAAGCCCTAGAGCTAGGCCCTGTCAAGACTGAGACACCTGTAGTTGAAATACTACAGGTATGAATTAACTTAAAACCACACAAAACTTGATAAATATTTGTATGAAATAACTGTCACCCTAAACTTCCTATTTCAATGCTTTATTTAAAATTTTTTTTATGGAAGTTAGAGGACTAGAAGTATGTTAGAAAAGCTCAGCTTTTTTATCTATTTATTTATTTTAAAGTAATTGCTCATTGTGTATTCACTGTGTTGCAGTTGTGGCAGCAAGTGTTCAGGGAGACATTCCAGCAGTACCACCGCCTGTCTGCACGGCTTGTTAGGAGCCAGGATGGGGCTGCTGCCCTGCGTCTGTGGCAGGAGTACCTCTTCCATGTGCAGTCTTTCCTCTCTGGCTCTATACCAGAGGACTACCACAGCCTAACTGAACATCAGCATCTGTGCGAGGTGTGTTTTGTTCATAGCTTTTGACACATTACAAGGTTATTGTGGAGGGATTTGAAGCAATATAACAATTGTAATTCTTCATACCCAACATTTTTCCAACTGTGAAAAATATGAAAAGTTTCCAAATACAAGTGGAAAAAAAGTTTCTAAATTTCAGAATTTTAATTACAAGTAAAAATCTTATTAAATTTCAGACAGAACTTTGTTACTAATACTATGTAAAAATTTTAAGGATAAGATTTTCCTTACATAGCAGTAAATATATATGTATATATATATATATAAAAAAAATTAATTTGTCTTAAAGGAAATGTGGTGTTTTGTGTTTAGTTGGAAGTATGTATTAAAGGCAGTAGACATAATGTTTTGTGATGGCTGCAGGTGCATCACAACCTGTTGACCAGTCAGCAGTCTGTGCTCCTCTCAAAGAGTGATGGGCCAGATGGTCAGCTGGGACGTGGCCTTGTGGAAAGTTCTGTGGTCGAGCAATTTAACTCGCTCACAAACTTGCACAATGAGACTTTGGCTCGCATCATGGAGCGTCACGATGAAGTGAAGCAGCGGTTGGCTTCATGGGATAGGTATCGTGAAGACCAAGCTAGTCTCTTAGCCTGGCTCAAGGAAATGGAGCAAGAGAAGAGCAGGCTACAGCTGCGTTACATCCATGTGCGGCGTGTGCCAAAAATACTGGATCGCATACAGGCATGTATCTCTTTACTACGCATACCTGGCTTTGTATTGTTTTTAAACAATAAGATTATATGAACTGCAGAGCTCTTAATTGTGCACAGTGGTCTTCATTGTGAACCTGTTTGTCAGTGTGTCCAAAACTATTTACTTTTTTTATATTATCAAATAATTTTGTGTTTTTGCAATAGCTAACCAAATTGTGTGGGAAAAGTATAAATACAAAGGTTACATTAATTTATGAATATTTCATAAGGTATATAAGAATTAAAGATTACCTATCAGTAAATGGTGTCTAAATTTAAGGTAAAATTATTTGGACATTTAATCTTGATCCAGTGTGAATAAATTGTCACTTCTTAAATGACTTCAAGGAATTCTTCAGCAAAAATAAAACATTATGTGTTCATGTCTTTTGAAATTTGTGTACAATAGAACATTAAAAGTAGTTCTGTTAATATGAAGTTTGAAAGCCAGAAAAAACCCTTTAAGTAAGAAAGAAACATTTTGGCAGTAAAACAGCTTTAAGGCATATTTCTAACAGTTGTATTGTCTTGCAGACTTTGTTGGACCGAGTTCCGTCAGGGGAGACCCAGCTGGAACACCTGCAGGCACAGCAAGCGTCCCTTCTCAAGTTCAGTGATGATGCACTGGCAGCCTCTATCAGAATGGAGCATGCTGCCATGAGGCAGCGTGTAGGCAATCTGCAGGCTGGACTGGAGACATGGAAGGACTTTCTGGAGAGGGTGGCCAGCCTGGCTCGCACCTACGAGGACCAGGTGGCCAGGATACAGGTCGTGTTCCATAACGTGCATACTGTGATAGCTGACCCTGGAGGCATGCCCAACACTTTGGTGGGAATGCAGGAGAGGCTGGCCACACTGAAGGTAGTGATGTTATTCTCGTATGTTTCCTTATTAAGTTATTATCTACTGCTGTTCATTATGTGTGTATAGTGGTATAATGGTAGACCAGGTGACAAAAGTTTTGCATTGTCTCACTTGTAAACTATTTGTCACGTGCAGTTTTAGAGAGAAAATAGTAATTTGCATCAAATATATTTAAGTTTACTTTTCCGAGGAAGAAGAGGGTAAGTTGGTAAAAATATTTTTCTGCTGTTCGTAATGGTGGCAAATTTTTCACTTGGCTGTCATTTTCTTTCTCCAATCAGAAGTGTGTTGAGATACTTCTAAGGAATTATGTTTCAAATAATTTTCTTTTGTTGTAAAACATTTTAGTAAGCATTGGAAACATTAAGCATTGTGTCTTGGCTATTTACCTAACTTTTCATTGGCATGTTACCATTTCAGATTGTGGCACATGATACAACCAGTCACATACATGTATAGTACTGTACTTTACAAATGTGATGTTCAATTTGCAAAAAAAAAAAAAATGTGTTTTGAAGTCTTGAGTACTGTATTGAGAGTCAATATCAGTGGTACTGAGGACTTGTATACATGTTGATCGGAAGTTTATGGACCAATATCTGTGTGGGCAGGATCTCCGGATGAGATTGACGGAGTTAACCCCTGAGCTGGAGGAAGTGGGTGTGACCCAGGAGCAGCTGAAGGAGTGCGTCAGTCCCGCAGATATGAAGACAATCAACCAGAAGGTGTGGCTGTTATGGCAGACACAGGGTGACTTGGAACACCAACTGAGCTTGCTGTGTCACCATCTGGAGGAGAGGCTAGGTCTGGGAGCAATGTTCGACAGCAGGTAAGTTTGATACTTCATTGTAGCATCTAGAGAAGCAGTGAACTTTACTAGACTCTATTCTATAGGTATAGCTGATATATGGCTGCTATACGTTGTAAAAAATAAATTTCAACATTGCCATCTTGCATGTTTTTTATAGTTAGGTTCTATCCATGTATGTATTTTACACTGTGATGTGCATTATGGTGGCAGGCAAGCGAGGTTCCTGGTATGGGTTGGAGACGTTGAGTCGCGGCTAGAAGCAGGTGGTGATGGGGACCCAGAGGAAGTGCTGCGTCGCTTGGAAACTGAGCTGCGGGCAGAGCTGACCCTGAAACGAAGAGAGGTGGACTGGCTGCTGCAGGTGGGAGCGGACCTTGTGGACGCCTGCCCTGAAGGCTCGCCGCAACGTCTAGACATCCAGAGCAAACTGATGCAGGTTGAGTCGTCTTGGGCTCGGCTGCAGAGCCTGGGTGAGGTGCGAGCCAGCCGTCTACAGCATGTCCTGCAGGTATGTTGCATGTTCACAGTAATTAATTCTCTTACTACTAACCAGCATCGATGCTGTTGCAAAGCTCATATCAGTCGAAAAGAATGGCGGGAAATAGGCCGCTAGGCTAACAAAGTAACGTAATAGATAGACGTACTAGTACTTACAGTTGATACATGTAAATAGGTACACACAGACGAAGGGATGATACACATTTTTCCGTGGACATGTCTTGCTGCCCGAGGAAGCCAGATTAATACTGGCAAAACGTCGCGACAGCGCTTCCGCGGAAAAATGTCTAGTCCCTTCGTGTGTGTGTACCTATTTACAGGTATCAACTGTAAGTACTTGTACTTCTGTCTGTTACATTACTTCATATCAATCTAAGTAAATATTCAGGAAAATGAACTGTACTGTAGATAACGTTTGTTTTGAAAAAAAATATATTTTACTATGGTTGTAGTTAATATTATTTATCTGTAATTTTGTTATGGTAAAAATAATATGTACCATTGGTAATTATTTTTGATAACTGTATTGGATTTTGTCATAAGTAGTGGAATAAACAGTGGTTTATGTTTTATTTGTAATCCTATAACTTACCGGGTTTTTCAATTCACCTGTAGGCACATAAAGTAATTCTAACCCAGAATACTGTACTTTTAATTTGAATCTTTTTAACTTCAGTAGTGTAAAAATTGTAAATGCTGTATGTGTGGATTTCATTTTATAAAAACATGTTACTGTTACGTAATTACAACTTTTTTGTAGGTATTACTGAAAATATAGAGGGATACAAATGTTTTAGTGACTTTTTCTTAGTGAAATTGAAAATTTATAGAGAATACTGATTCGTGCAGTTAATGTAAATATTATATTATCTGTTTGCATACAATTTTAAATATTTGGATGATAATTTTTAGTTAAAAAGTGCACATTTATTTTTGATTTAAACTTCTAACTGTATCAACCTGACTGATTTGAATAATATTGGTATGTGTGTGTGCGCAGACAAAGATGCAGCTGGAGATCCGATTAGCTGAGTTGAGAGCCTGGCTACATCAAATAGAATCCAAACTTTCTGTGCCATTGATATTTGAGGAATGCACCAAAGAAGGTGTTGACAAGTTACTGCAAAGTCATGAGGTACTGGTAATGTAAATTCTGCTCTGACAATGTTACAGTAGAAACCCCCTTTTTTTTACAGTTCTCAAGGGACTAGTAAAATTGTTGTAAAAGCAGGAAAATGTTAAGAGTGTAAGTTTCACGGTTAAAGAAGCCTACGGGACCAAAGAAAAATTGTGCAAAATAGAAGTTTTTTTGTGCCGTATTATCAGAATATGTTACGACCCCTGTATTTGCCCTGTGGTATAGGTAAAATTTAAATTTTGCCACAAATCTGTATTAACAAGTTAGAAGAAAATACTCATAGAAGAAAATACTTAAAACCCAAATATGAAATTAATTTTAACACACATATACCTAAGAAAAATAAGAAAAAGCTTAAACTGTCTTCAAAGCAGTTTATTTTCAGGAAGTGTCTATTTGTGTATAGTTCAGTTGCAGCACAATTATGCATCTTTGCATGCCTAACTGCCATTGTTTTTAATTTCTCATTGTAACAACACTCAAATTTTCTTCGCTGTGATACCTAAAAAGCACATGCGTTCGTGTTTCAGTAGGGCTAACCTTAAATCACAAACGGAAAAACTGCTTTGGTCTGCAACGAGAACAACAAAACATGGGCACGTTCATATGATGCAGTGTTTGTCATTGCTGTATAAAAAGAACCTGCACAGAGTTCTGGAGCAACATTCTACATCCATTTGTTTGTGCATGCAATTGAACACGCCCTAGCTTACAAGATGTTTAGTTTACCACCATCCACCATTACAAAAAAAAAAAAATGTGTAGATGGCCACCTGCAGTGAATGTCAGTGCACTGATGTTTGTGCATACTTACTTCGTGTACCAATATGTTAGCAGCCGTTCTGTGGATTGCTTTAGCAGTTACAGTAGAACCCTGTTACAATGTTCCCACTAATAATGTTTTCCTGGCTATAATGCCATCTTTTGTTCCCCAAAATGCTTTATAATAGGATATTACCTTCTTATAATGGTTTCCCATTTATAATGTAAACATTTTTTGAGTCCCCTCAAAAAACATAACAGGGTTCTACTGTACTAGTATAAACCCACGTTAATCAGATATCAGTAACATGGTCTACCAGAAGAAATGTTTGTTGAAAATCACGCTAACATCGTTTTTGGTTGCGATTTACGTTACTTTTGCTTTTAATACTTATAGAACTAGTGTATTCGTAAATTATATGCATTTCCCTACAGTCCATACCGTATAAAAGTTCCAGTATTTGACAAATTATAAAAAAGTAGGACAATGAAAACAAAAACATTATGTATCCTTCCACCACCATGTGCTTTCCAGCTGACAACCAAATGCCAACAGTTAAGGTATGTTACGATTACAATAAAATCCAATATGTGTTGTGATTTTCTTTTGATTATTTTTTTAGATCTCGGACAAGTAATTTATTTTCAATACTAGCAGCACGTTAATCTTAACTAAGGTTAGATGGGTAGTTTTAATGGAATTATTTCATATTACTGTAATCATCAGCCTACTCTACAGATGTTACTATAATCATTCAAAATAACATTATTTATGGTATGCTAAAAATTGTAACATTTAATGGCATTACTAGAAATAAACAAACGTGTATGAGTAACGTAAGTTTTTTTATTTCTACTTGACATCTAAAAAGATTAAATAATAGTAGCTTATTTAGTTACAACAAACTGAAATTGCAAGAGCATATGACTGTGCAAGCAAAAATCCGTAAACTAAAATAATAAGTAAAATAATTCGTGCTAGCATTATTACAATTATTTTCCGTGTTGCCTTCAATTTGGTTCTGCACTATCAGATCATAAAGCCATATAGGATTATTTTAATTTTCAAGTAGTAGACTATCAAACAATCTTACCTTTTGTGGTAAGGCCTATCTTCGAAATATCAGTGTTATCATAGACTCACAGTACTTAAAAAAACTTGTTAACATGTTTATTGCATAAAAAAAATTTACACTCTCACAACCTAAACGGAAATAATATATAAATAAAAACTGTAAGTAATAAGCAAACATGGGCAGCCCTAATTGCCCAGATCAGCTTTAAATCATTTTGTTGATTAACACATATGATTAAACAAGTACACTTTAATGACAGGGAAGTATTAATTTAGGCTTATGTCTTCTGTCCTCTTCATTTGGTAACATGTAGGCCTACATTTTTGCAGCTGGCAGGTACAAAATCTCACGTGGTCTTGGTATTAACCACTTACTTGTTAAAAAAACATTAAACATGCACTTTTTCATCCAAAAAGAATTTATTAAGTCAACGCTTTGAAAAAGTGTGTTTACGTATAGGACTACAACAAGAACCGTAAGTATTTACCCACAAATCCTGTAAAAATAAAATGTAAGTTACATTTCTTTATTTTCTGTAGCACTTTTCTCTGGATGAATTACCTGCTTCTTACTTAGCAACTGTTTTTTGTAGACTTGCCACGCTGCTACAAGTTCTCAGCTTCTGAAACACGTCTTAACATCCTGTTGTCGTTGACTATTACAGGCCAGGTATTTTAATCCCTGAATTGCAATATATTACAGTTACATATGCACACAAAGTATTAAAATAACACCTATCAAGAATCACAAACGCACATGAACGCATGAGAAGCTCGAACGCACTCAAATGGCAGTCCTTTGTTTTGGTTGCTGGACATCATAATATCCCGTTGGCAATTACGGGCTGGGTTTTATAATCCCCACATTACAATAGGCCTATATTACATATACGCACAGAATTTTAAAGTAACACAGGATCTCGCACATACACACACACACGAACGCCGTCACTTTTTCCTCTTGCAAATGGCTGTCCTTTGTTTTGGCTACGGATAGACTGATAATATTGCGGTTGTTTGTAAATTAGTTAAAAAATTACATGATTTGAATATAATAAAATAGTTTACTTACTAATGCTGGATACACAGCCGTGCTACTATGATAAACATTTCCTCCAAAATGTTTACTTATTTTTCACGTATAATACACACTTTTTTCAATGTCTGCGATGGAAATTTGCCTATTTGTTGATCAGGGCAGCCACTGCTGCTTCAACAGGTCATAGTGTTACGTCCTATTGTTTTAAATAGTACGTTATTCTGCCACGTGTCAAAAATATAGGTGCATCGGCTGTCAAAATGCGGAATTCTTATGTGGGATAGACTGTAGAAACCATGGACTATTTTATATGCATAAGTATTAACCTCAAAAATATTTGGTTATTGAAAACTAGACGACCTCCAACTTTTTTATTTGGTTTTTGGAACAAAATATGTTAGTGTATTCGGGTAAATATTGTACTCTGTTGCTTTTCATGTCATTATGAAAATATTTATTTTGCAAAAAACATGCTCTCATTTACAGTGAACAGGCTGTAAAAAAAACAGATAAAACCTTAGTTATCTAGAATTATATTAAACAATTATTTTATTTGTATTCTCCTCGTTCATATTTATTGTAGGCTATGATATTGCATCCTGTTGGTGTGCACATCAACTGACTTTGTGTCGTTCCAGAAATTTTTCTCTGAGATTGATTGGGCCGTAGTGGCTGAATGGTCAGACCCTTCGCCTCCCACCAAGATGATCTGGGTTCGATTTCTGTCAGGGTCGGTCCCTGTGTATTTTTGCACATGGTAACTGTGCCAAATGATGCAGTTAGTTGGGTTTTCTCAGGGATCTCCATGATCTTTACCGCTGACCAAAATCTCGCACACGCACTGTGATATTTTGATTTTTGTATGAATTTACATCATATTAAAACATACCTATCTCTTACTGAAAACAAATATTTTCATTCAAAGTAAAGGAAAAGCATTGTTAAATTTATACCTTACTAAATTACCCTACTCTTGACATAAACAGCTAACAGTACTGTAGTTTTTCTTCAGTACGATTTTGAAATGCGTGCACAGATAAAACGAAAGCTAGTTATCTACCTGTTTGTAGCCAGCGGTTCTCTTATTAATAATGGCTTGTTGGTTCTGTTTCTTTTGCCTCATTGACTGAAATTAGTAAGTTAGTTTTACGTATTATGGTTTGTTACCTGTCTCCAGGATTTACAACAAACTATAGAGGATCACAGCGGCATAGTAGCAGAAGTTCTGAATGGATGTGAGCTGTTCCTGACTGACTGTGAGAACTGTAAGGCAACTGTAAACACCGAAGCCATTAGCACAGCTAGCCAAACTCTGGAGAGGAGGTGATTTCATTTTATTAAATTAAATTAGTTGTGTTTCTACTTCTAAATAAATGCAATGCTGGTAATTTCTTTAAACAGCAGTTATATCAGATTGGTTACTGCTGCAGTTAGGGTGTTTTAGTTTGTACAGTTTGTTTGTACAGACATAAATAACACAAAATAATTAAAATTAAATGGTATGGTGGAAGCAATGGAATTGTTGTACAAGAAAAAAATCATACCACTTAGAAGTTCTGTTAAAATGTATATACCTTTACAAAAAACAATTTAACTCTTCTTGTCACTGGTCAGATGTTTTTCATTGCCAAACTGTTATTTTGGCCCATTGGAAATACACTATACTAAATCACCAATCGTTATAGGTGCAAGTGTGTCTACTTTAGAATCAGTTTGCTGCACGCAGGGAGTTTCAGCGGCACTTCAATTTAGGATCTTGTTGCTGTAAAAACATTGGTTACCAGTTATCATCCTCTTGTACACTAGAACGCTGATTCTATGGACACTTGTGGTTCCTCGTAATGTGTACATACAAACTGAGACAACCAATTTTGTCAGTG